>LRSR01012990.1:0-85863 GCA_001579985.1 Hypsibius dujardini | reverse complement strand
TATATATATATATATATTTATATAATAATAGATGGTAGTTCATCTACACCGGAAGCCATTACCGCTCGAGTCAACGCTGTGGTCGTCCATCCCCTCCTGCCGGGCCGATTCGGTGCTGCCTCATCATCCCCCGCGTCCCGGTCCCAGGAGGGTCGTGCTGGCCCTGTGCCCCTCGACGCGAGCGTCGTCGTCGGTCGACGTTTGACACCGGATATCCTCACACCGGCCGAGCACAAACGGCTTTTACCTCTCTTTATTGAATCCCCGGTGCGACAGCCGCGATCGGTGACTAACCGCCAACCGCGGCAGACCACTGCAACTCCCTCTTCGTCCTTGTTATTGGCTGCAAGTGCTACTACTGCTGCAGAAGATTCCCCGGGTGCTGAGCCCGAGCTCGCGCATCAACAGTTGGATCATTCGTCGTCGTCGCTGTTATACGCTCGATCGGTGAGTGAGGCCATTGTGTGTGTGTCTATGTGTGTGTGTGTATGTGTGTGTGTTTTCTCTTAGCACTAAGCTTAGTGTGTGTATAGAAAGTATCTGCATGCGATTTAATTATTCACACGCGACCGCACTTTTCGGGCCTTCCTTCGTTCTCTGCCGGGAGCGGATTAATATATCGATTCTATCCTATATCGACTCGTTTTATTTGATGACCCGCGCGTGGGTTCACGTGCTCGCTAGAGAGTCTCTCCACGCGCGCATAAGTTATGCTGATTCTTGCGTGACCGACTGTGTTTGGTGTTCTTTCCCTCCTTGGTGTTCTTTCCCTCTTTGGTTTATGGTGTCTGTGGTGATGTAGGACGACAGCAGCAGGGATCATCATCAGCAGCCGGAAGAAGACTTTTTTGATCTGCTGCAACGGGTGCAGAGCACACGACTGAACGACCAGCGGTGTGAGGTCGCCGTGCCGTCTCCGGAAGCGACGACCCTCAAGAACGGTGATATCAAAACAGGTGCGTTTTTGATATGCGTTCACATAGTATTTTCTATGTGCATTGTAAAGCTAATGTTATTGGAAACTGGTCGAAATTTTTTTCCCTTTTATTATTAAACTAAACAAATCAAAAGACACCATGCGTAGGCCAAACAGTGGAGAGGGCCTGGGCTAACTTCCCCCCTCCCCCCAGTTAATTAGTGCAAGGAGTTGCGGGGGCACTTAAAACTTATACTCAATTCCAGGGGGCGGGGCAGTTATATTCTTCCCCCCCCCCCAGCAAAACGGACCAAAATTCATTTCTAGTTTAGTTTCTTTTAGTAACTAAAAAGATTAGTCTAGTTTTTTCTTAGTTTTTCCCAGTTAAGTTTTTAGTAACTGAAATTATTGGTTGTTTTTTTCAGTGAACTAAGGAAAACTAAAGCCAAAAACTTGGTTCCTAAAGTTTTAGTTTAGCTTAGTTTGGTATCCCTGAAACCTTTTCTATCCGAATCTGTCACGTTCGGTTTAATCGTTTTTCCGGCATAGTGTAGTGTGACATGTTTTGCCCTATTACACAGGTCCCCATCACACAACAGCAGTATGCAACATCAGCAGCCGTGAAGAGTTGATGGACTTTATTGCCGGCATTCAGAGCAAACGAATAGACGCGCAGCGAGCTCACCTTCCCCCTTCCAGCGGTAGCGAACCGCTCGGTTCGCTTCCCATTCCCGACGCTCACACAGCAGCGTCGTTGTTGTTGTCGTCTGCTTCCGGTTCTTCCGTACCACTACTACCAGTCCCACCTGAGGGCTGCAGTGACAAGTCTTCGGCCGTGCCTCGGACCGAAACGGACAAGAATAATCCATTATACCCCGGCGGTAATTTGTCTTCTCGTGATCAGCAATTCCTTGCAGCCCTCATGTCCGCTCCTCCTCACGGTCCTGGGGGGAACGGCGCGCCCCGGAACGCCGACTCGCAGGAGCACCTGTCAGATTCCTTCTATGATATGCTAATGAAAGTTCAGGTGAGCAAGGAGGACATTTGGAACGTGGAGGTTTTTATCAACGCATGAAAAAGCATACCCAAACTGAACGTAGAAAACGTTTCTGATCACAGAACAGAGCTCTAAACACTGAACAGGAAAAACTCGATGGGAATATATCCGAACAAGGACATAAAAAAACAACTATAAGGAGACCGTTTCCGAACATCTGAACAGAACATGTCCTATCATACCCAAAAAGAAAAAACGGAACTGAACCCAAACATACATGAACAGAACATGGCGGAACAGAACGCAGAGAACATATCTCAACAGATCATAAAAGGTCATACCCAAGCAGAACATACGACACTGGAAAATCCGGGAACAGAATGTGGTCGAACAGAAGATAGAGAATATACATCAGCTAATCATACGCGGTTTTGCCCTAAGAGAACATACGGAACTGGAACATACATGAACAGAACATGAACAGAACATACCATTATAGAACAGAGCACATCGATATCAAACAGACCCGATTGACATGGTCTCTTTTGTCAGAGTACCCACACAGAACATGCGGAGTTGGAACATACATGAACAGAACATGAACAGAACATACAGAACATGGCCGAACAGAACATATCATAATAGAACAGAACACATCGATATCAAGCAGACCCGATTGACATGGTCTCTTTTGTCACAGAGTACCCGGATGGATGATCAACGGTGTACGGTGAACCTGTCCTCCAACCGGCCTCCCGTACCTTTGCCAGCAGGAAGCGACAATTTTTCTACTACGACGGCTCAAGGACGACGGACGGACAACCAAAGAGGCAGCAGCGATGTAACGAACTCAAAGTCCTCAAAGAAATGAAAAAACAATATCGTATATATATAGTCGATTTAAATATGTTTTTGGTGATCAATGATGGGATTGCACTGATCATCACGCGTTAAGCTGCGACCCACTATTCAACGATTCTGCTTCTAGGTACTAATGTACATTTATAGAGTGCGAGTATTAACAAGTCATGATACCAGCATGTAAACTCCAAAGCGACAGCTCTTCCAGTTCCATTCAATTCATCAGCTGCATCATGTCGCGCACTTTCCCATCCCAATCTCAATAGTTGCCAACCTATAAACAAACGCATGAGCCGGGCGTTGGAAAGGTAGATTTTGTGGTGACAAAAACCAAATAAGCGAACTGCGCCCCGGGCCGAGAGTATCGGTTATTTGTTACGTTTATTTGTTGCGTTATGAGGTAAGGGCACTGGAATCGGCCACTTGTTTTTCCCGTACCCTGGAATGGACCACCCTGGAATGGACCACCCTGGAATGGACCACCCTGGAATGGACCATCCTGGAATGGACCACCCTGGAATGGACCACCCTGGAATGGACCACCCTGGAATCAGAACTTCCACACAAGTTATGGCTATCACTAAGGTTCTAAGCGACAGAGAATAATCGATAATTCGGTGGAACGCGTATCAGATATCAAAAAAAAATTGTGGGAACATGTTTAAAAAAGAGAAATAAAAAGCTCCATTAGACGATTGGAGAAAGTCCACTGTAGAGGTCGCTGACTACACAGTGACTTATTTGTTTGTGATTAATTTGCGACAGAGCGCCCCCTGCCGCCCGGTGATCCATTCCAGGGTACGGGAAAGTCAAGTGGGCCACTCCAATGCCCTTACCTCATACTTCTCCGAGCTATACAACCCTCTTAATATTTTATACATTAATGGTTAATGGTGTACAAAAACGAAAAATTACCTTCAATCACTGCTCATTTCAAGGAAAAAATGGAAAGAATGCTTTCTTAATAACATTCGATATAAAATTTAATAAGCAATCGATTGGCATGAGCAGAAAAGTGTCTCGAAATCAGGGGGTGGAGCCTGTAATCTCATTGGACCGGACTGATCGGAGGAGCCACCAAGATGCAATACCCGATGCTGAGCATTTGCCTGAGCATTTGATACAGCTCGCTGAAAAAATGGACATTTTTTCCGTTCCAAGGGTGAGGAATTTGAGTTTTATTGCAGGGGAATTGAGCAGATCCGAGAGCCTAGAAGCATGAAAAAATCTGGAATCGGGCCCCAAAAATTCCAGGGTTCTCTTGCTCTCTTACAGCCGTGTAGTACACCTTCAGAATTGACCAAATGGTTAGTGGACAACGCAGCGCCCTCTGCCGGATAAAAATTAGATCGTTGTCAAATTGTGACGCCCATAGCGCTCCAGGAACCTCAGCTCAACTAGATGTAGATTTAGGTGTATTCCTTCGTGATATTACTTACTGTAAATGTTACTGTAGAGATGGAAAAAAACAATTTAAATTAGTCGAGAAATAATTTGTTTAGTCAACTAAAACTTGAAATTGAAGATTTTTAGTTTAGTCTCTTTTTGTGACTAAATTTTTGAGGTTATTTTCAGTCTACTTCGCTGATTAATGCTAGTGTTTTTAGCTTTTCCCAGTTAGGTCATTAATAATCAAAGCATTTTTGTGTGTATTGTTTTAAGAATCTATATTAAAGAAGATAAAATTAAAACATTCGTCACTAAAATTCAAGTAAATGCAGGTTTGTGCTAAAACTTTTGGTCACTTGAACTTTTTTTAGTTCAATTTTAATTTAGGTTTTTTAGTTGAGTTAGGATAAGTAAAAGTGAAAACGCAAAAACTGGTTTTAAAAAGGATAAAAAGATACGCAAAGACTGTACAGAGGAACTGCTACCGGATTTCGAATGGGTGATTGCTTCGGTCTCTATCTGTCCGTTAAACAACAGGCAAGACTGCCTCCGCACTGGTCAGTCAGAGAGAGGAGAGAGTAATACACGCCCACGACCCATTCTTCTGGTTCTATTCCTCCCTCCCGTCCCTCTCATCGCGCCCGGGTGATTGTCTCACGTTCAGCCCCCTTTCTCTCGTTCGTTCGTCCACGATACGTCGTCCTCTCTCCTCGTTGTCCGTTTCTCATGTGCGTCTTTCAACATCATGAGAAGTTGTGTCTGCCTCTGTCTGTCTGTCTGTCTGGCTGTCTGTCTGTCTGTCTGTCTATCTGTGTGTGTGTCTGGTTGGTTTGGTACAGCGCTCCGGAATGAGACACGATGACGTGCGGAAAAGAGAGTCCTCTCATGACATTTCCATCTTGATTAGATTATCACTTGCCAGAAATTGTGTGTCTCTGTCTGCAGTCCGAGACCACTAAGTTTTTTCACTGTAAAGCACAAGTTAATAAATATAATTCGGCATTTTTCCCCTCACCGATCCGTAACCTCCAATACATCCGGATCCAGAGCAGGAGCTTCGCCTTCGGGATTATAATAACCACCAATCGGAGAACGTGATCGGAGGACGTAGTCATTGAGCAAGCAACAGGTATGTGCAGTTTTCAGCAGAAAGGTGCACTGCTAGTTGAATCTGATAAATGATAAATTTTTGTTTATTTAAAGCTAAACTTGATTTTAACATTTGTTTTGAAAAGCTTCACCTAATTAAATGTGTTGCTTACCGGACATTTTATTTCACGTTACAATGCCTAGTTGTCTAGAGAGTGTAAAGACACACCTTTGGCCGCTCGCGTGGCTGTATTTACCCAGCACAAACAGATCGTCGGTGTGCTGGACAAATAGTGCCCGCACGAATAGTTCCTTCTTGCTTATCAGCACCTCGCCATCTTATCTTAAACCATATGTCCACAAGATTTAAGAAGTTTGAGAGTGAGACTACGAGTCTCCAGTCTTGGTAGCTTCTTCTCTGTACCTCACGACGACACTTTTAAATCCATCAAACTGTAGAATATCATAACAATGGCCCTTCCGCGCGGCACTTCACGCCGGCGCCTTTTGCCATAACAGATCGGTCACGGGCTTAGCTAATCACAGTTTTGGGATCTCATAATGGTCAATCAAGCAGAGCTGGAACATTTAGCTACTTTTGGAGTGAGACATCATTATTTTAACGAAGACACTCACGATATCATGATTTATCTACCTGTCTGTCTGTACATCTGTCTGTATGTCTGTCTGTCTGTACATCTGTCTGTCTGTCTGTCTGTCTGTCTGTCTGTCTGTCTGCCCACCACTCTGTCCGTTCATCTGTTCGGTCATGCCTGTCTGTAACTTTTTTTACCGCCTATCGCTTGGATTGCATGTGCTGACCATAAACAAATTGGGTCTGGTTCTGCTTAGGCATGCTCGATGCATGAAACACCTTCCTGTTTTTGACTATTTTTCTCATAGACAAATCTTTAGACTGGTTCGCTCGCTGACTGGTCGCTGAAAATTTTCAGGCATGACTGCTTTCCTTTTTCCAGCGTAATTACAGACAAAAAGCGGCAGGTCAGTTTTGCCAAATTTTCCCCCGGTCCCGCTCCCCCCCCCCTGGCAGACATGGGTGTTGGAGCGACAGTAAAGACACAGCCCTGGTCACTTTAAAATGTCTGTCCAACGCGCGCGCGGGGCGAAATGATTAACGGGGGCCCGCGAGAATGTTTGTTGCCTGCGGGTTTTGAGGGGGTTGGAAAATTAGCCCTTTCGCGATTTTGCGTGACACGAAATGCTGCTTCACTGCCGCTGCGGCTGACCACAATAGGCCGTGTGGTGACTGATAATCTGTTGGATGGGACAACCGTGCTCAGCAATGCTGAACACCATTTTCCAAACCACCGGTCAATACACGCCATATATTCACCGACTAGTGGTCTCACACACAGAGATGATTTGTTTGGCATATGTGTGTAATCCATCCTCGGCAATAGGTGCCGTTTTCCTTTGACGGAATCCGAAGGGCACGGGGGATGGGCGTAATGGTAATAGAGGCGACGGAGGATCTCGCACACCGTTGCAGCAGCAGCGTTGATTAGAGATCCCGTGGAGATTTATGTGGCATAGAGACATCTTTCCCGTGACCATGTTGCCAGTCAGGAATGCCGAGCTGCTCGTCCCTCTTAATACCGGAGTCTGGTAATAACTTTGAATTTTGACTGGGCTGGCTGGTAGTGGGGAATAATAATGAATCATATCCCGCGACAGCATATTCGTCATAATTTACTTCAAAATCGGTCTTTTGTTGGGACAGAATTGCTCAAAACGGTTGATTAGAATCAGAATGGGATAACGGGTTCTGTTAACCGACCGCAAGGTGCGGTGCATTAATGCCAGAGGTTTACAACGATCTATATGCCTGCTTGCCTACTTTTCTGTCTGTCTGCCTGCCTGTCTGTCTGTCTGTCTGTCTGTCTGTCTGTCTGTCTGTGTGTCTGTGTGTCTGTCTGCCTGTCTGCCTGTGACTTTTCTACTTGCCTGCCTATCTGCCTCCTTATTCAATTACCTGTCTACCATGGTGACTATATGCATAACCGTTTGTCTAGAGTGTCTTCCTTGATTACCCAACAATTTCTGCTTCTTCATCCCAAGACGCTGAAACGTGCTACCGAGTTCAAAGGCGACGACCGTTTTCCGCGATTTTCAAAGAGTGACCGGTGGCCATTTATACCCCCTGGTTCGCAGTGAATGCCCGGACCCGTAATTACCCGTCTCACATCGTTGAAGAGAGGGGCACACAGCAAACAGAGGCCCTCACCTTTCGCCGACCGACAGACATCTAATGAAGTGAAGAGCAGCTTAATTAACCCAATTAAACAGTTCGTGAAAACGTTTTTCCGGAATGCGTAAATTATACCCCTGTGAGCCACTGTTTTTATTCCGAGCTAACGCCCTCGCTGGACGTCGCGGGTGTGTAATTAAAACTTCCTACCTCCTTCAACGGATCAGGGATCACCCTCACCCTCTCACGATGGTGTGGAGGTCTCTCCCGCGAAGGGGATTACACTCAGGAGGAAGGGGTGGTTCTTGACCGGCGAGGGGATTATCTTGACAAGACATCTCACCCATCGTCGTCGTCGTCGTCGTCGTCGCTCGCAACATCGTTAAACCATTAAAAATGATGATGACTTCAGTAGCCATAAGAACGCGTCGTCGTCCTAGTCGTCTCGTCTCGACTCCTCCAAACTGATGTCCATCCCTTTGTGTTGTGTCCGATCGTCAAAGATATCGCTTTATGTGCACTCTTCGCGACTTTCGAGATATATGATTCTGGCTGGCACATGAGTGGTCATTCTGGCCGTGAGGCCAATGTGACGTACGGCAGTGTCTGAAATGGAAGCTTCAGAACACGTGGGACGTATAGTAGAACAATAATAAACTTATCGTAAACCACAGACACACGTGGTGTTGTTGTAGTTTTGGGAGTGATGCGTGAAAAACTGACCACACCGCAAAAGGTACAACATAGATCGGAGCAGTCGAACAGATGTTTGGAGGTTGCGACCACACCCAACAGCAAATTGTGAGAGGACGAAAACAGCTCGAACCGAGTGAGCATGGGCAGCACTCACCTGTAAATGTGCATAGATGACAAGCTACCAAACAGACAGACAAACAGACAAACAGACAAACAGACAAACAGACAGAAAATTCGATAGCCAGGCGTGCAGAAAGCCAAATCGTCTGACACGCAGACATTCCGATTCGGACGGACAGACAAACACACAGGCAGACAGACAGATGGGCAGACAGACAGATGGCAGACAGACAGACAGACAGACAGACAGACAGACAGACAGACAGACACTAATACAAGTCAACAAAATAAATAAGATAAAGTCAGGCAGTTTCGAACTGTCCTAACGTGGCCGACGAAAGCATCGCATTCTCGGCTACCATTATCTAGGGATACGTCAGCGTTGTCATCCGATATTTTATCGTCTTGGCCGCTTGCGGCGATGATTTTTCGGATCGGTCGAAAGCGATCAGGGATGGTGTTTAGGTTCGGCGACTAATGGTCGTTGAGGCGCCACAAATACCACAGGTGGCTCCAATAAAAATATTCCTGGCTCTCCGCTGGGTCTATCGCCTAGTTTTTGCTTTGTTCGAATTGCTCGAAACAATGTAAACACATTTTTGAGTTTTTTTTCCGACCATAGACGCCCTATAAATCCGAAGAGTCTCACTTCAGCCCGAGACAAAATTTTTACGGATCTTCAAATGATGTCAAGGATTAATACTTGTGTGATAAATGCTGGGCCTGTCCGGTCTAGTGCCGGGCTGTTGGCGTTACCCCAAGCAAGGGAACCACATATATATTCATAAATCATAACGTAAAGTGACGCAAAGACATAACAGAGCCGGTGTCCCTTCCTTGCACTTGCGGTCAAGGCGAGATCACTGATGCATCCATTCCGGTGGCTTTGGCTGTGTGTGTATATGTGTCTATCTGTCTGTGTGTCTGTCTGTCTGTGTCGTCCAATGTGTGGTGTGTCCATCTGGGCAATCAATTCCTGTTTAAAATATCATCACATCACTTGTACAGTGCAGCCATACTACATAAGCAAGCAAACAGCCATGTGGTCATCCACGGTCGGTGGTGATGTCACAAACAGACCTTCCCCACACCCAGACGTGTACACATCGCGTCCGGTATCTGGTTAAAAATATAAATGCGAAAATTGAGCCCAAAACGGACTTGATCGAAGTACGGTTTGATGATGATAAATTCGAAATGAAATTAGGGTCTATGTTGGGCGGTAAGTTTCATCGGGAAATGACGGAACTATGCGCTAACGAGAACCGTATGGTGACGACCGCTGGTCAAGCATAACTGCACGCAGCGGTGACGCCATGGTTGGCGCGTCAACGAGCGCTCATGTCAAGTGCATGTTGGCACGTCGTCAATCAACCCCGGTGGTAAACTTCCGTGACGTACGGTGACGATTTCTTTGTCGGGGTGTCTCTTTGTCCATCTATCTGTCTGACTGTCTGTTTGTCTGTCTATCTTTCTGTCTGTCTGTCTGTCTGTCTGTCTGTCTGTCTGTCTGTCTTTCTGTCTGTTTGTCTTTCTGTCTGTTTGTCTTTCTGCCACTCTGTTTG
Source organism: Hypsibius dujardini (assembly GCA_001579985.1). Taxonomy (NCBI): domain Eukaryota; kingdom Metazoa; phylum Tardigrada; class Eutardigrada; order Parachela; family Hypsibiidae; genus Hypsibius; species Hypsibius dujardini. The sequence goes on along the minus strand of LRSR01012990.1, from coordinate 76,021 downwards.
TTTGTCTGTTTGTCGATCCCTTGTCTGTCTTACGCTTTTTGTTTTGCATATCTTCATGCTTGCCGATATGTCTCTGGGTGGCGGTGGTGCAAAAGAAGATGGAGGCGAAAGGTCGTGGTTTTGGGCGCTTTGTCTAAATTTGATATGAAGAGGATTGCTTTGTCTAAAACCATGCAGAGAGTGAATTACGGTACGAAGACAGTAGTATCGCTTTCATGTCTGTTGGCGACTTCAAGTTATCATCACTCTCAGTTCAGTCGTCAACAATGCGGGGCGCAGTTGCAAGACGATATCTTTGGGATGTCACAAAACGATGAGACAGATTGATCAAAACGTGAATTTCGAGCCTTGATGACGGTAGTAGTGTGGTACAGATCATTAATAGGATGCTGCGGAGACAACAGCCCATTCCTGGTGCATTTATGGACTGGTCTAAAACGAGACGATCCGGATCTGGATCTCGCTCTCTGGGTAATGTTATCGATATGGAGAGAGAGAGCGCGCGAGAGGGAAAGAAGCTCTTAATAATGGCCACTAATGAGGCCATATTGGGTTACTGTGAACTTGTGGAACGAGCATATTAAGACGGTTCAGACATCTTTTCGGGCGATCTAGATATACACTGGGACTGGATTGTCTGACAGATTGGCGCCTGCTAAATGAGTACAGGAGGTAACGTCGAGACTAGACAGGAAGTCACTGCCGTGAATCAAACAGGCAGCCGGACAGGGAGCCAGATAGACACACAGACAAACAGACAGAAAAACAGACAGACAGACACACAGACAGACAAACAGACAGACAGGCACACAAGCAGACAGACAGACAACAGACAGACAGACAGACAGACAGGCCGAGAGAAAGAAATAAAGATGGACAGAGAGACACGGAAAACTTGAGTAGAGCAGATGAGAGTACTGGCAATACTGACTACTGGTAGCATAGAATCTGGGTGGGGACATTGCTCAGGAAGCATCCAATAGGATGTCCAGTCTAGCTATATATGAACGCTGCCGATGCGAAGCTTCCTTGTCCCACGGTCTCCATCACATAATTAATCATCGTGAGCGAACGCAAAGAAGAACATTGCTGATTAGTCTGGATATTGTCTGTCCTCACTTTTCCGTCTTTCATCCGACTCAGTGGGACGCCCACGCAACAGGTGCTGATATCGATCGATCCATTTATTCTTATCTTGAGCTCCTGTTCAGGCTCAGCAGCGTGACCGTGACTCTTCGTAAACAGCCATTAAAATCGTTTTGTTTTGCTTGTCCTCCGCGTTTCCTCAATGAAATTTTTAATGGATTAATCAGTCTGGATTATTTTTTATTTCCGATATTCTCTGACACCGAAAAGAGGTAAGCCATATTGTTTTTAACGAATAAATCGTGCTTTTGCTCCTGTTTTCTCATCGAAGGGGCGTTATGTGTAACCAAAAATACATTTAGACTGACGCGCAAGGGGCTTGTTTTTTTCCCGAGACGAGTAAGATTGTGTGGAAATTACTTTTGTGTGTAGGCGCTAAATTCCAGGACGTGTGTCTGATGATAAACAGATAAAAGTAGAGAGCCTTCTTCTCACACAAGTATGCAAACAAGTGCCGACAGACATTTATACACACTCCCTGTGTTTGGGAGAAAAGAAGCTGCTAATCTCTTTGACCGTTTTGACCACACTCTTCAGAGATGTCGGCTTTCACCGGTAAACTGCTGAGCAAATTTACCCAACACGTTTTGATAGGCTACCGATTTTCATGAAGATGTCGATAATTTATTCGTTTTATATACTATGCTAATTACGCTCTGGATGGATGTAATTGACCGAATTAATTTTGTCATAAAATAACAATTGTTGCTGGATATACTCACCACCAGGCAGACTGCTAGAATTTGGAGGATTGGCGGCCTATTGGTAGACAGACAACCACGATTACAAACGGAGAGACAGACCGATGGACCGGTAACTGGCAAGATAGACAGACGAGCAGACAAATAGACAGACTACATATTGTGAAAAAGACAGACTGACAGACAAGCAGGCAGACAAGCAGGCAGGCAGACAGACAGACATGCAGGCAAACAGATAAACAGACAGACAGATAGATATGCAGACAGATAGATAGGCAGATAAACAGACATACAGACAAACAGACAGACAGACAGACAGACGAACAGACAAACAGGCAGACAAATAGACTGATAGGCAGATAGACAAAGATAAACCTAGACATACAGGCAATGAGATTTCAGTTCAATTGCCCCTATTGGACAAACAAAGACGATATCCTTCGCCTGGTCGTCTTCCATCTCCAAGGCCGAATGCTCACCGGAGGGGAAAGCGTGTGCGTGTTCGGCGTGTTTAGATGCAACAACAGTGGAATGTCTTTGATGATGAGAGGGTTGCTCCGCTGGCCGGACACCGGTGCAAAAGACGTCGACGTCGTTTTCCCGGGATAATAATAAGGAGAAATGAGTGTCAAAAGGCCTGTTTGACACATACGCACTCCTAACAATGCTCGAGATGCCCGGGACAATGGGCCGTAAAGCTCCTGGTAACGCCACGGCACTCGATTCCCACAGTCGAGGCTGCCTCATTAAGCTTCCCGTTCTTTTCACCGGGTAAACCGAGTGGCTGAGAGACAAGAAAGGCACAGGGGAAACATTTTCAATACAACAGATTAAAGTGTTGCCCGGTAAATTAGTTAGAGAAGGGAAATAGAGGACAGGAAGGAACAGGCAGACATCACCAGAAAGATTCGTTGAGGCTTTCACTTTCAGCACGCAAGGGGCACTTTTTTCTCTCTGCTGGAGGAAGACACTAATTACGGCTTATATCTCTATCGTGTTGTTACCTGTTCAGCCCTTTTCGTCAACGCCTAAACTAATGATTGACCGCCAAACAAATAAGTGGCTTATAACGTCTCTATTGGCCGGGATGGTCATTGTTACCGTTTCCGCTGTTTGACTTGATAACGTTTCATTTTTTCAGATTGATCAGTCGACGGCTCGGTGTCTCGTGACTTTATCATGGATCCCCGGCACGGTGGTACGGGTTCGCCTTTCGGTATGTCTCTTCAATGACGGATCGAGGCATCAGTTATATAAGTAGACACAATGATCGTTAGCAGACACAGATTGACAAATAGACAAACAGGTAAATACTGTAGAGCAGGTATAGCGAGAAACGAGAGACATGAAGATAGACAGACAGACAGACAGCCAGACAGACAGACAAACAGACAGACAAACAGACAGACAGACAGACAAACAGACAGACAGACAGACAGAGAGACAGACAAACAGACAGACAAACAAACAGACAAACAGACAGACAGACAGACAGACAGACAGACAGACAGAGAGACGTGCAGAAAGCCAAATCGTTTGACACGCAAACAGATGCAGAAACAAATGCATCACCCGGCAGACAAATGCATTGACGGATAAATAGAAAATTGGACATAGTTTTCGAGAATCAGAATGAATTGACTGCGTTTTCAGCCAAACAAAGCACTAATTAAAATTTTACTGTTTCAGGTTTTCCGTTTCAAATGCCGCCCGGTCCTTATCCCTTTCATCCACAACTCGGAATGGACGGTCGCCTCCCAGACCCCCGCTACACCTGGGATCCCACTCGATTGATGGGCCTTTCACCAGCGCACAGGTATACACACATACGCCATACACTTGAAATGTTGAGGTCCATTCCAACCTGTTGAATGCAGACTTCAAAGCGAAGGAGTGGGAAGTGTTTCTGCTGAATGAGTTCGAATCAAATCGGTAGAACACGAATCCCGGAGTACAAAAATGCCTTGCTTTTACTTACAGTGGAAGTCCAATTATGGGAGAGATGCCGTTTGGTCGGATGCCGCCGGACAACAGCGGCCGAGGAGGCGGATCAGGTGGTACGGGCGATGCCTCCTTCCTTCATCCAGCCTACCGGATGAATCCCTTTCTCTTGGAGCAAATGTACCGGCTCCATGCAAATCAGCTTCGTGGGATGCCTATTGATTCGCGAGGTTGGTGATCGTCTTGATTTTTCCACTTCCCTGGCCAATTAAACGATTCTTCTTTTTGTGCCTGCCCCGCAGGGCCCATGTCGCCGGATTACCTGCGTCAAGCGACCGCGGCTGCAGCGTCTGGATTTCCCCCTGGTAGCGACCTTTTCAGTATGCATGGAGCTAGTTCAACGCCCAGTGTTGGATTACCATTCTCAGCGGAAGGTTGGTCCAACTAGCTCCCACTGATCTGACTGGCTAACTATGTCTGTCTATCCGTCCGTTCGTCCGTCTATCTGTCTGACTGATTGACCAACAGACTGGCTGTCTGTCTGTCTGTCTGTCTGTCTGTCTGCCTGTCTGTCTGTCTGTCTGTCTGTCTGTCAGACTGTCGATCTGCATATCTGACTTTCAGTTTATCATTCTGTCTGACTGTCTATCTGTCTGTCTGCCTGCCTTCATGCTAGTCTTATCTATCCATTTCTCAGTCTATCTATCAGCATGTCTACCTGATTCTCTGCCTATCTGCTTGCCTCTATCCTCCGTCAGTCTGTCTGTGACATCGCCCCTGTTTTTTGTTCGCAGTTGTCTGCCTACTTGCCTGTCTGTTTGTTTGGACAAACTGCCTGCTTCTGCAAGCTTTGTCAAATGACACATCCGTCTGCCTGATTGTTTCGACATGCCATGGGGAATTTTTATATTATTTGGTAACTCTGACCGGCGACTTTTTCTTCACAGGATCGCGCATTACTACACCAAGACCATCATCCCTCAGTCGTCTGGGTCGTAAACGACCATTATCCATTTCGCCCTTTGGCCAAGACTTCGACCTCAACACCGTCATTCGTATGTCGCCCAACTCCCTTATCTCAGGCGGAAACGGTTCGAGATGCTCCAGCTCCGCCAGTGGCACGTTTGGACATCTCGCTGCCGGTAATAATGTCTGTCTACAATATATCTGTCAATTGGTTTTGCCTTTGTAGCCAAATCTTTCAACCTACCTACCAGTATGTTTGCCTGTCTCTCGACAACTTTGATTGTCTATAGCTGTAGAACTGTCTAATTGTCTGCATGCCAATTGGTCTTCCTGTGCGTCAGCCTGTCTGCCTGCCTCTCTGTCGAACAGGCTTGTCTGACTGTAATTCTGGGGCCGGTCTCTTATATTGTGGATGTGCCTGTATATTTCTAAGAAGCCAGTCTCTCCAGGTGAAACAGGCGAACAAACACTGAGACGGTTCCAAATTTTAGGAAGTATGAGTCCATCGATGCCAATGGACCCGCTCCGTTTCCACCAATGGCAGCAATACATGGCGCTGCGGAACCAGCAGGCGTTCTTCCCGTCTGCGTTCCACCCACCCGGAGCTTCTCCCAACAAGTTGCCGACACCGCAAACTCCACAAACTCACAATCGCCCTCACAGCAACCACAATGAAGACGTCCACATGCAGGAGACGAGTGGTCGACGGGAAACCCTCAAGCGGGAAGCGTCTATGCACGCGGTTGTGTCTAGCAGTGTCAATCCGGATTCTCGCAAAAAGGAGAAAATCAAACGGGAGGCAGCTCAGTCCACCAGCACCATGGATGGTGATGATGACGAAGGTAAGAAGGCCACTTCGTGTTGATTTCTATCGTTCGAATTTTGACAGCCTTTATTCTACTTGCGATAATGCATACCGTTCATGCTGTATCGTTCGTTCTTTTGTCTATCTGTTTACCTGTCTGTCTTTCAGTCGATCAGCTTGCCTGTCCGCTGTCTATCAGTCTCGTTGACTGTCTGTCCGTCTGTTTGTCTGTCTCTATGTCTCTATGTCTGTCTGTATGTCTCGTTGTCTGTCTGTCTGTCAGTCGATCGGTCTGCCTGTCCGTCTGTCTGACTGTCTGTCTGTCTGTCTATCTGATTGACCGACTGGCTATTTGTTTTGTCGGCCGGCAAGTTACTCTGCTCATAATCTGTTTGACGGTCGGTTGACTATATTTATTTAGCCACAAATATAGTTTAATACAATTGAGTCTGCCTGACGTCTTCGTGTCTGGCTACCGTTTCTCACGAACGATTGCCATGTCATTTGTTCCATGACATGTTTAAAGAAGTTCAGATTTGTACAAGGTATGCAAATACTAACTAATCAATAATTTTCCGGCTTGCAGATCATTTTATGGGGAACAACCGAAAGTCACCCAACGAGCCGGAGGATTTCGTCGAGACGCATTGTCGTTGGATCGACTGCGACCGGGACTTTGGGTCACAGGAAGAGTTAGTGCTTCACGTCAACCAGGACCACGTGCCGTCCAATAAGAAGACCTTCGTCTGCCGCTGGGTCGACTGCTGCCGGGAGGAAAAGGCCTTCAAGGCGCAGTACATGCTTGTCGTCCATATGCGCCGTCATACCGGTACGTGGCGGTCATTTTCTTCTTATGGTTTCGCCAATGACTGATCAGTAAAAACAAAAACGAAATCCGTTTCTCACTATTTCATCGAATCTATAGCGACCTCATATTTTTTTTGTCTTTCAGGTGACAAGCCTCATAAATGCACTGTAAGTTGATGGCGCGTGTGCTGTCGTTTTCATTGTTCTATACTAATGTTCTCGCGCGTGATAGTTTGAAGGATGCAAAAAAGCGTACTCTCGCCTGGAGAATCAGAAGACCCATCTCAGGAGCCATACCGGAGAGCGACCTTATCCGTGTGAGATCGCCGGATGTAGTAAGGCCTTCAGTAATGCCTCGGACAGGGCGAAACATCAAAACCGAACGCACTCAAACGCGGTAAGTCAAACGATCATCAACTTCTCGTACCATGCGACATTTAAGGCAGACAATCGTCCTCTCAATGGTGAAATATTGATTTTGCAGAAACCGTATGTTTGTAAGTTTCCCGGCTGCCAGAAGCGCTACACCGACCCGAGCTCGCTGCGGAAGCACGTGAAGACGGTCCACGGGTCGGACTATATGAGCAACAAACGCCACAAAGCCAACGACATCCCAAGGAAGCGACGCGGTGATGATGGGGACGACGGCAACGGTCGCGGCGGAGAAGAGTCCACGCGGAGCAGCAAGTCGTTTAGCGGGAGCGAGCCCAGCACTCCTAGAGGGAACATCAAGCAAGAGGTTGGTGACTCACTTGCAATTTAGAAAGTAAATTTATTGTTTGTCTCTATAACATTTATAAATACAAGGCATAAATAAGGATGAGGCTAACTACCTGAAATTTTCTTCTTTTTACCCTGAATATGCCTGTCTGTTATTATTCAGATATATTCGCCTGCGAATTGCCTGATTATCTGCTTGTCTATTTGTTTGTCTGTTTGTTCCTGTTTATCTATCTGTTTTTCTATCTATATATGTACCTGTCTATCTGTCTCTCTCTCTGTCTGTCTGTCTGTCTGTCTGTCTGTCTGTCTGTCTGTCTGTCTGTCTGTCTGTCTGTCTGTCTGACGACAACTTAACTGACCTTCTCTATTACTTCTTCAGAGTGTCGAACGGTCCCCGTCCTATTCAATGCCACCGAGCGTCTTCACCAACGGCTCCTCCCAAGACAGCCCCGCCAGCATGCACGACTTCCACATGCAGCAGAGCCATCCCGTCGCCAACCACCGCAGCAATGATCCCATCGCCGAAGAAGACGCCGAACTAGACATGTTGGACCAAATGGCCATGTACGGGGGACCAGACGTTGCGATCGCCGCACGGCCCAACCGATACGCCATGCGAGGACCTCAATGCCAAAAACCACCACCTCCTCCGTCTGTATCCATGAATTACGCTCCCGTCTCGCCGGGTCAGCAGCATCAACAGTCCGGCCCGGTCAATATGTCCGACCTCAGCGAACGCTTCACCGAGATGCGAACCTTCATCGAACCACGAGAACAGTACTTCGCTCCCACACATGACATGCGGCGAGACAGCAACGTCAGCATGTCCAGTGCCTACTACTCCAGCGTACCGTCTGACAGCAGTCACACCCTATCGGCGTACCCCAGCCGGCGAGCCAGTGAGGTGTCGATGAGCGGAGCCTATGCCCCGCCAGAGAATAGTCCGCCGTATGATCCCATCTCGGTGGGCAGTTCACGGCGGTCAAGCGAGCCGAGCGTGGCAGGCACACTGTCGGGCTACCAACAGAAGATGCAGATGCGATCGCATCATGGATCGCAGCAGAGACTGCAGCCGCATCAGCAGCAACAAGTACCGCCGAGGGTACCGTCGGTTCAGCCTGGACAGAACGGTGGCCAGCAGCAGTACCACGGAACGAGACGGGCTAGTGCGGTAAGTCGGAGTTAGTAAAAATTCATAGCACAAAAGTTCCAATGGGACGGCAAACGGTGTTAGAGATAGACACAGAAACACATTGGTTTAAAAAACAGGCAGTGCAGTGCCTTGGAAAAGAGAGAGTTCGGCTGCTAGACGAACATCGATGTAGCGGAAGAGCTGACTAGCATATCCTGTAACATGCATATTAAGAAACACAAAGGTGCAGATGAAGACACGATTAATTTCATCCGTTTTCTGATAATGCAATAATTAGCTAACAGACAGACATCCGCACAATATCTTAAAAATTAGCGACGCACTTTTCTTAAAATGTTCAGAGACGCAAAGATATATGATAGACAAACAGGCACTTAAGCAGATAATGCGACAGACAATTAGGCAAGAAGCTACTACAATCTAGTCGAATAATATGGCGGACAGACTGACCGATGGTCAATTTCATCAGTTTTCCGGGCATCTGATAAATAGCTAATTGACAGACAAACATCCGCACAATGTCTTAAAAATTATCAACGCACTTTTCCTGACATTTCTAATTTTTTTTGCAGCCTGTCCTGCCGTTCAGTCAGGCGCAGCCACCGACCCGCACCCAACCCCTGACTCGACGCAACCTCCTCCGCCACAACAGCCTCACCTCCGCAGCGTCCTCCACCATGCCTCCGCTCTTCTCCAACGGCGGCTTCCTCAATTTCGAGGAAGAAAACGTCCACGAAAACGACGACAACGAGGACCATAACAACGGTCCGCCGATGGGCCAGCTGCCAGACGAGCTCATCCGGTACCTGGAACAGTGTGCTAACCGCACCGAGGACGACGGGGACGACGACGAGGATGACGGTGACCTACCTCCGACCATCCAGCAAAACTACCACGAGGGTCTCAATCAAAACTACGTCGACTGCACTATGGCGGCCAATCCCGTTGCCCCGCCCCCTGCTTTCACCAGTTACCCCACCACCACCAACGTGAGTAGTCACAATGGCCATCGACGGGCTTCCTTCACCGACGGCTACCCACAACCGCAACCGCCTCCGCCGCCGAGCTATCAACCGACGAGGGATGAGACGGCGGGTCAGCAGAACGGAGGATACCTTCACCATCATCAGAGGCAACGGAGGGCCAGTCTGCAGTACCCGTTACCGGTGCCGATGATGCCGACGCGACCGTTGACGGAGGGTTCTCCGGACAGTTACGAAGTGAGTAGTACGACCAACGACGGTCGGCCGGATGTGCGGTTCAACTCGTACGGAGGCTTCCCGGACGGCGGAAGGATGCAGCATGGACGGAGGGGTAGTGTGCAGCTACCGCTGTCCGGCGCGGGAGGAGGAGGAGCCGGTGGAACGGTCGTCGCGGATATGCATTCAATGATGGACACGCTGAGCCATGAAAATCAATTTCTGAAGATGATTCAGTAGTGCGTGTGCGCTTTATTTTATTGTGTTTTTGTTATGTTCATTTTGGTTTGCGTATTTCACTTACTCAAATAGATCTTGATCTGTGCACTGTATGCCCCTACACCCATGAATGAATTGTATCTTTCTTCAACTTGCTTGCCGGAGGTAAAAATTAGACTATCATGTATACTGTAGTTTAGCCCAATTAGACGGTTTGGACGGTTCTATTTCATACTGCGAAGGGAAATCAGACGTTCACGAAAGGTCGAACAGATTCGAAGTAATAAGCGGAAAAATGATAAGTGGGTGCTTGATAAGTGGGCGTGCTTGATACGCTCATTGGGATTGTCATTTGCGAATCGGCAAGCCCATTGTATACATTGCATGGCTGACCCGCTATTACTGGTCTAAATGTAGTACAAAAAAGTACTAGTACATTAGAAAAAACATTTTTCGTCGGTTGTCTATCCCAATTTTTCAATGGTGGTTCGGTTTGATCGCCGATGCGAATTGCGAAATAAAACAACTGATAGATACTCTGTAGAGGAACAAGGATCGACAGCTAAGTAATCCGGCGACACTACTCCTTTTACAATTTGAGACACAGGTAATAAAAGCAGGCGTTTGTTTGTTCGAAAAAAAGTTGCAACCGGACATCCATCGTAATTCTCTATCGCCTTTAAAAAAAACTATAATTTTTGGATAAAGAAAATCGATTCCTAGCCTGTTCCGTTCGATGCCAAATGAAGGGTTAAATAGATGCTTTTTTCCGATTTGATCAGATATTTCGAGTCGACTATGTGGAGAGGTACATTTTCTTAATGGTACATGCCTTCCTATTTATTTCACATGCATGCAAACACACCGCGTTCATACGTTGGGGAACGATGTTAGATTGACGGCGGGGATAACCATTCGTCCACCAGATATGTCGCTATACGAGACCGATACTAAGTGCAGATAAGTGTGAACGCTGCAAACGATACATCCAGAGATGTGCAACTCCGGGAAAAAGCAATTCCAACTCCACTTCAACTCCGAACTCCTAATATCGCAAACTCCATTGGAATTGCGATATTAAATGTTCGGAGTTGATCCACCCGGAGTTGGCCCGGAGTTGAAGTGAAGTTGGAATTGCTTTTTCCCGGAGTTGCACATCTCTGGATGTATCGTTTGCAGCGTTCACCGTTTGCAGCAAATCCGAACTGCAACTTCTTGGACTACATGACGATCCATAAGGACGAATGATGTCCATACACCAAATTTTGTGGTCGCACAGTATGCAGACACAAAATTTCTCTGTCTACCAGACAATCAACCAATGACCACCAATTACAACGTCACCAAGGTTTTCTGTATGTGGCTTTTCAGCGAGAAACACAAGAAATTTATTTGCTTTGCCCTAAGTTTTCGCCAATACGATGACAATTCATTATTTTGTAAACGGTTGAGATCTAGAATTGAAGGTCATGAAAAACGGCACAAAACCTTTGAGTTTCAAATACACAACTGTTTGCATCGTCCTTCGGGATCTTTCAAAAATTATTACCGGCACGCTTGCCATTTTTTTACAGACAGTTAGTTTTGATTCTGCGATTTAAAAAAAGTTGACTTTGCTCATTGTTGCAATAGGCCCAAAAACATTGACAAAAAAATCCTTATTTCGGATATCAGTTAGCTCATGACCGAGAATAGTCAACGATGAAGAGGGAAAAGTTTCTAGTGAGGCATTCCGAAGTGAAGGAGAGTAAAAACAACTTGTCGAATTTTAAGCAGCAGCTTGTCAACTATTGTTCGAATGACGTCACTATCCTCCACCTTTGCTGTTTAAAGTTTTAAACGATTTCTTGAAAATTACCAACATCGGTCCATTCAGTAACGTGACAATAGCAGCGTCTTGCCGACGGTTCTACACCACTCTCTTGCACCCTGTGGAGGAACCGAGAACTTCGGGAACCTACACAACTACGGGCACGATATTATTTATAGACGGATCGGGAGAGAAAAACAGATCACTTCTTTTTTCGTCGACGGGTAGAAAGAATGTACCAACATTGCGTTTGAGTTTAATAGTTGCAGCTTTCATGGGCATCCTGTTTGTACCCTTTTGGACAATTGCGTCTTTTTCAGGGACCTGAAAACGTCGGACGCTTTCGAGGAAACTCACCGGTGGCGTGAGTATCTGCAGAATTTTGGTACAAAAGCATTTTAAATAGTCTTGTGAATGACAGAGAAAAAAAAGAGAATGATCACGTCAGAAAATTTATGTTGAGTTCATCGACTAAGCAACCGTTCCAACCCAGCGATGCCATGCGTCATCCGTCACTGTCAATCAACCAATCGGGCAAACTTGTAGCAATTGACATCTACATTCAACACATCAATCGACCAAACATACTAACAGTGATTATGGGGTAGATAGTGGTCGTTGTCGTCGTAGTCATCGGTGTAAACGAGAATGATTCCTGTCGGTTGACGAAATCCGTGGCAGTGGTTGTTGTATTTGTCAGTCAGCGGTTCGTAGCATACGGGGTGGGGGATGCAATACAGACACTGGCAGACCTCGTAAAATGTTGGTGGTAATTGTTGTTGCACGACGAGAGTAAGCCGGTCGGAAAAACCTCCATCGAGTGATGGATAGGGGGAGTCGCGTGCTTGTCCGGAGAGTTAGAGGCCAGCCGGTGGTTGGGGGAATCGCCGAAGGTAGACATATTCGGCATAATCACACCGAACGGAACGGTTGCAGTGGCCGAAAAAAGCAGGCAAACCAGGATCTCTGTATGAAAAAACACAGAATGATTTGCAACATGGCCACTGCTAAAAATCATTTGAAAAAAGGTACGGGAAGGAATTAGACAAACTCAGCAAAATACAAACAGATACTTTTGTTATTCAATCAAAATAAACATGGATGAAATTACCTAAATAAAGGATATTTTCTGCCAATCTGAACCATTTTGAATAGTATTACTAGATTTTGATTATGAAAACCTGCATCAATAAAGGTGCTGTTCAAAAAATGATTCAAAATAATATGTTTTCAGAAATATTTACGAATATTTTTAAAATTATAAAAGTTTTAGAGTTTTAAAAAATAGTCTCAAAAAGGAGGGCGGCGCAACATTGAAATCATGTGGGGCGAAATTATTAGTTTGGAGTCATTCACATATCACGTAAACAAAAATGGCCTTTTTGGACAGCCCATTTACCAGATAACCAAAATAATGCTGAAAAGCGGGGCCTCTTTTACTGGTGAGTAATCAAGGATTCAGACTACCTATTTACCCTCCTTTGATTACGTAATATGTGGATGATCCTTTTTAGCGAAACAAAAGGTTTAGCGAAAAAACAGCAGTGCTCGTTCAATTAGGGTGAGACACTTGAGCTACCGACCAAAAAATCGTATATTTTGTTTATTGTCGTAGAGCTTCAGCGGTGAAAATTTTTGGATCGAAAGACCTTCTGCATTTGAAAGCCCAGAATGAAACGTATACCCAAGAACAATCCAGTGGTAGAACATTTTACAGCCAGGGAGCAAATAAAAAGGTTTTTTTGTTTTGTGCCAGTTTTCAGTTTTTTCACCCTTATATTTTATCTAGTTCAGTTCTTGCTGTTGCAAAAAATTAAACTATTCACGATTGTGTTTATTTATTGTGTTTTTTATGTTAGCCCGAGGTGGAGGATGGAGATGCCTATCATCCCATATTTTCTCACCTCCCCCACCATTTATCCCTATAACTGATCAAGTCGCTCTCCCTGCATCCCCTGCCCTCCGTACCCAGACGTGTTAGCCTTTTAAGTTCATCATTTTCCCCTCGTTCTTTTACCGACTAGAAGAGAAAGCTGTCTCCAACAAGACACTTGGAAAAGTCATCCGCAACAACCCGTCGAAGTCTATGACGGACGGACTGAAGGATTGATTCAGGGTTTAACCGAACAGAACGACAATCGGACCGGAGGATCTTTTAAGGTGATATTAACACACGAATGATTGGTTTCGGTCAAAAACAAATAACACAGCAGGAAACTGCACCTTTTGAATCAGAACCAAAAAAGAACAGAGGTAACGGCGCATTCCCGATAAACGTGCTTTTATATTGCATCAATCCGGAAATACTCAGCGGTGAATATGAGTCTATTTGGGGTGTTACGTCAAATTATGCTAAGAAAACACAATTTGATGACGTGCTGGAAAATGCTATTTTAATGGAGAGTTTGATTGACATAAAAAAACATGATCGAACTCAAATGGATATCACATCTCAACAATTCGCGGACAAACAACAACTGTGAGTGTAACGCTCAATTTCAATTGAAGCACACGCTTGAGCGAATAAGCGGAGGTTTAGTTGACTCAACAAATCCGAATAAGCGAGTGGGGTTACGCGAACAATTTCAACTCGTCCAACAACCGGTGCAAGCAAGCACTTTTCAAACAGGATTTCATTCAACAACTGAAGTATCACGTCCGCAACGGAGGTATATAAAAGGCTAAATATGGGAAAGGGACTGTCAGTTGAACTATTGTTTGGCTGCAATCAATGCCACGCCACCCGCGGTTACAGTCCTGCTTTTCAATTTTACGCCCAGTTGCCGTCACGAATTGAGCGTCAACAGGGGACATGTTTTGGCAACGAGTGGTCTCGCATCACCAGTCCCGAAGGTGAATAGCATTCCCACGACTCAGGCCAATTCGACAAGGTCGCCTCCACAACAGCAATCGGTAAGCAATTTTAATTTCAGAATAAGCAATCCTGCCACGGTCTGACTTCGAGACGTCGTCGCGGCGGAATTTGTCCGCCCACAACAGTTGGTCACAACGCAACAGTGAGCCGTTCGGAGACCTACACGAAGCTGTTTCTGGGACTTAAGTGTCGGCGGGGAAAGAGACGAGATTCCGACGCAAAGTCAAAGGTTTTTTGTTGCTCAAATATACTATGAGCGACGATGCGTTTGCCGTATTATAACATGCAACGCGAGTCTCATTTAGTAATTTGGTGGGCCCGGTGGACTGTGCGATGTTTCAGATGATAGTCGGTCCGCGTACCAGTGCACCGACATCCAATTCAACTGGCACTCGAAGAGGCTTGTGAAAATGGCCTTCAACCACGGCAGTTGGGAGTTTCTGATGGAATTCCTTTGGCTCATCAACTTTCCAGTTGAATTGGATGTCGGTGCACTGGTACGCGGACCGATTATCATCTGAAACGTCGAGGCTTGAAAGAGGTTTGTGAAAATGGCCTTCAACCACGGCGGTTGGGAGTTTCTGATCGAATTCCTTTGGCTCATTAACTGTGAGCCGAGATTGAATTGTTGTCGAATCACGAAACTGATGGTAGTACTTAGCATATTAGGGGATGCAATATTCAGCACTGTTTGATAGAAAAAATTTTGTTTCGGAACCAGTAATTTTTAAAACGGTAAAGAAACGCTCATTTTAAATTTGTTTGCAAGTTTTTTTGCTCCTTTTTTTGGGTCGGCTTTAACCAGTCTGAAGTTTTGAGGATAGGGAAGAATTGTTTGCACTCGTCAAAAAAGTCTATTGGTCTACGAGCGGGCCGCCTGGCTGAACTATCTGAATGTAACAGTATAGTCACTCATTCCGATCAAGCATTAATTTGCGATTGCAAAGATTTAACGGTCGAAGTAAAACTCTTCCATGAAAAGTCATTATCGGCTCAGGTTCAAAATCCTGAGTTGAAAATTAACTTTTCTGGACGAGCTAGAAATTTTACAGTTAGCTTATTTGTACTCGAAATTGTTCTTTTTACGGATAGCCAACATACAAGCAAACACATGCTAATAGGAGACAAACGTTTCATTATAACCTGATAAAGTCTAATCGAGCAGTACAAAAATTTAATACCGAGTTCAAGGCTATCGAACGCGACAGAAGACGAGCTAATAAGTTCGGCTGTAGATATCCTCAACAAGAGGTACTATGCTGTTACCTGATTAATCGTTTCAAGCCATTTATATTTTCAGTTTTTTAGCACCATCTCGAATCTCCAACGATATATCATCTATTCCATAAGTATTATGTATATTTAAGTAACGTGTTTTAGAGTTCCCTGTAGTTTTAGCCTACCAGATATAGCAAAAGCAAACCTGGCCGACCCAGCTAACCCGCAACTTTATATGACCTTTTCATTTAGGGTTTGTGTGAAGAGCCTTTCTCGCCGAACCACAAAGTCTTCCCGTTCCAAACTTGCGTAGCTTCTCTATACTCAACAGGAGTACCTGCTTTTCAGCAATTAAACACTATCTGTGCTCGCCAAATCGGAAGAAGATATGACGCACCTCATGATCGCAGCATTTTTAAATACTACTATACGGAGGTCAATCACATAAATAGTTTAATATTGTAGCAGGCCTGTATACAGTACAACTTGATGTACCAACGCTATCTATTAGGAAACCTTGCCGTTTTCAATTTCGGACTTCTCCAGAATGATGAGTATTGACCCACTTTGTACGGGTTCTTGGCCACAGTTGTTTCAGTTTCGTCGGGGTACTTGTAAAGTTCTTTAGCACAAACTGTTCGGTTTTGTCCACTTGGTTCGTTATGAAACTTCTATACATGTACCTGAGTTCTTAGAGAAGGCTGAAGGAGTGTAAAGCATTTGTTACAGCCGTAAAGAAACATCCCTTCTTCCAAAGATTTTTTGCTCCTTCTCTTTTGGTCGGCACAAAAAGCTCATATAAATACGGCACAGGACGTAGAATTGGGTAGATCTTATTTTACTCAGTTTTGATCGGTAATACTCTCAATATCTAGGATTGTTTCCTCTCGTTGGTATCGTGTGTTTCTGGCCTTTGGTCGAACCCACCCCACTATGAAGGAAGTCCTACAGGAGCAGGACTCTGAAATGCATCATTGAATATCCCATACAAGTAATTTTTTGATTTGAAATTTCGTTTGTCCGCATACCATTTCAGCATTTTGAACCTGATTTCTATTTTGCAGAATCCCGCACTAGGTTTGCCGTATAATCCGGATGATATATTATCGCGGGTTTAGACCGTTCGGTATTGACTTCTGAATGATGCGCTGTCCGATGTGGATCACTGAGGAGGAATCCTTCATCTCGCCATCTAAACGCCGGATGGCCGCAGTAGATGAAGATGCCAATGTGTTTATTTTTATCTACGGGTTGCACCGGTTCGGTCCTTAGCGTTGACATCATACTCCTAGTTTGGAGAATTTCAGCTAGGCAATGGAGCAGTTTCACGTAAGTGGCGGGCCACTTGGATAACCTTGGCTTCTACCCAAGTTTCGGATCTAAAGGCTAGATTTTTGAAGACATAAATAAGATCCCAGGATGGCCAGGGCTTCCGGGTCACCCGGATCAACACTGCTGCTACTCATTTAACAAACAATGAGATGCGCCAGAGAAGTAATCAAATGAACCCCCTGCGACCAGGAATCAGTGTACCAAGTAGAGAGTTGGCAGCAACTTCGGCTATTACTTGATTCTCTATCCCAAACACGCTTCATATACCTCCTAGGGTTTATTAAGATACTACGTAATCAAAGGAGGGTAGGTGGGTGGTCTGGACCTTTAATTACTCACTAGTAAAATAGGCACCGCCCTCCAGTGTAATTTTGATTATCTGGGTAGGTTGATGGTCTAAAAAGGCCAATTTTTGATTTTAGATAATATGTAATTGGCCCCCTACCTCCCCTATTTTGCATATTTCATCTACCTTGTATATCCCTCTGAATGTTCGATCAGGCGCAACATGTATTCTATGGTGTGACTTGATCATGTACAACATATAGAAATATCCTGTACAAGGAACAGTCCTAAGGCCCGAAATCTCCGAAATGCGGCGCAGGACAGAGCTAACAGCAAAATTGTGAGGTATATCAATCAAATTCGTAAAATCGATATTTCAGTTTTTAACATTAACGTTATTATTTGCCCCATTTATATATTGTCGTTTTATAAAGTCAAATTATCGGCAAACAATGACGGAAACGTGTGCGAACGCGGTATTTTTACTCATACTATTTTCAAACTTGCGCGAAATTTCTCGTTCCTCGTTCCGCGTACATAAAATGATTTACAACTTCTTGTTTCGTTTTTTTTAGCATAAACTGTACTACTTTATGTTAGTTTTATGATACGTTTTTTTATGAGTCAACTCAATCAAAGGCGACAGAACGCGGAGGGTACCCGGCATTTGGGTGGTTTAGTGACGAAAGTATAGCAGACATTTTTATAGACAAAACCAATCAAGGGGTTCACATTTCTTCGATTGTAAATTCATTCGAACAGAAAAAAACCTCACTTTTCCGACTTCTAAATTTCCTAAATTTTCGATCTTACAATTTTCAAATCTTCCTGACGATTAAGTTACGAACATGTCTGAAAAAGTCATGGGGATTTTTTTCCTGACTTTCGTACTCATCGAAGAAGGACCACCAGCAGTGTCCGCGACAAGTTTCCCTGCAAGTTTTCCGACAAGTCTGTATCTGTGTCTGTGTCTGTGTCTGTGTCTGTGTCTGTTTCTGTGTCTGTGTCTGTGTCTGTGTCTGTGTCTGTGTCTGTGTCTGTGTCTGTATTTGTATCTGTGTCTGTGTCTATCAGTTCAGTATTCGCAGTGTAATCTCAAACATGTTTTCATTACAATACACGGTATATACAACTAAAAAAAATACAAGTATGAGTTGTTACTAGTAGACATCCATCAAAGACATAATTTTCAAGCTTCGTCGAAGGTCAGCAGCATTGGTGTCGCTCCTCGCCGTGAACTGCACGTCCTCCACGGGATGATACTGCATGTGGCCGTTTCGAGAAAAGCGTCCAGCAATACCGGTGGCTTCCAACCAGATGAACGGTGCCACCGCCGCAGCTTCAACGCTGATTGTGAATACTCTTGGGGACCCATCAACCTGCTTTACGGCCGCAACCTAAAATCAAAATTTCATTTTGTATAATCTAAAACATAAATTCGCATAAAAATGCCAGATAAACAAATAATCAAATGCAACTAACCTTCATCGAAGCTCTTGGGATGGTGGTATCCTTGGGCGCTCCCAAGAAATAAACGTTCGGTACTCCAATCACGACATCCGATCCGGGAACAATCAGAGACGCAACCACAAAGCAGTCAGCAGCCTTCACACAGCTACTTCGTTGGAGCAAGGTTTTGACGTCTTCCGTAAAAACTACAGTTGCACTTTGAGGTTTCTGTTTGACCATGAGCGAACGGTTCGATTTCGGTTGAAACCCATCGGCGAACCCGTAGACCTCCAAGTGAAGCTCACCGGTGACCGTAGTCGTATTGTCGTTTATGAGCGTCACCAGAAACTGATCTCCGTCCACGTATGGCGAGAGGAGAACGGGCTCGAAAAACTCTTTGGCGTAGTAGTGAGACATTTTCCATTTCCCGCCAAATTCGATGGACGACCAGGAGGCTGACGGCCAGATGCTGTTCAACTGCCAGTACAGCGCACCCTGGGTGCCGCCGGACGAGTCCGCCAAGAAGGTGTCCTGCATGCGTCGGTAGTATTCTGTTTCGGTTTTTAAGGCCATGGCTTGATTGACCTGAAAAAAGCGGAAATCTTTTTGACGCGGAGTAAAGTTCGATATTTTTATGGACGTTGCAATCATACAAAATCGGCCTTTTGTTCTTCGAATGAGGTTTTTGAATAAGATATATTCTTTGCTGTGACGTTCATTTTTGTTGACGTGATTTGCCGCTCAGTATTTCAAGGTTGATTCTCATGTTCCTCCTGTTCCTCATACATGTTCCTCATACTGTTCACATGTACACGTACTGAAATTCTCGTACTGTCACATTATTTCTCGTCCTCGTCTTGTGCGAAGGATGTTTCTGTGTGGTTTGAAAAATGCGCCTACGCGTTGTAGCCATGTCTGTCCGATGAGGATGAGTTTTCGACGCTCGGTTTGAGACTCGATTTTTCGCTTTTATTTCTAACTTCTCATTCCGTCTAATTTTCATCGCTTTGCGATCTGGTCAACACGACTTCCGGTTTCTCGAGAGAGAATAGGTCGTCTCAGCGCTTGAGCCGGAGCAGCCTGCATTTCCCGTAACTGTTATACAGCTTACACAGACAAATTAGTTTTTCTTTCCGCACACCAAAAAATTCCTGAGACCCTTGGTTCCTTTACTTTCGGGTCAACTCATGTGTCGTAGATTTTTTGCTCGAATGGAGTGAGTAGCTTGAATGAAAACAATTGAAATGGAAATGCTATTAAACAAAGAGATGACTCGCTACTAAAATATGTCGCGAAAGCGATTTCTGCCAGAAGGCATTGGGGGAAAAAAGCATGGACAAAAAGATCCAATAATTCGTTTATCGAGCGAGCTATGGTGTGTTTCTACAATAAAAGTTTGCAAATTTGCTCAAGTTGCTGAAACTCACACATATTATTATCTTTATTTCTACGAGACGCTTTTCACTCAGTAGAAAAGTCGGCTTTGTACATGTTTTGTTTTCCTACGGCGATTTCTCGTTTCATTTCTCAAGACTGATCTTTCGCCGTGTTTCGCCTGTTCGATCGGGAAAGTCTCTTGTCCGCTATCTAGACCGAATAAATTTCGTTTTCTTGAAGTGCTTATTTTTAAGAGATATATTTTCTGTCCCCTCCCTCACTCCCCACTCCTCACTCCGAAGTTGTATAACGAGCCGGGCAGTTGACTCGGTCATTGCTAGTCGTTTTCTGTCGTGTTGGGGCACGCCAGAACAGTTAATCACCGGAAATAAGGGTAAACAGCTTATCGCACACCCTGAGAATAGTGTTACCTGGGTTAGGTAGACGATGCCTGGAAAATCCCGTTGACCATACGGCTCACTGGGCAGCTTGAAGCGTCGTGAAATCTCAAAGAGCATTTCAATCTGCCCGAGCGGATGATGCTGGCGATGATTGGCGAACTCGCTGTGGTAAGTCCGGTCTTCCGGCAAGGAGTAGTTGGCTAATGACTCCACCGACTCCCACGATTGAAATCCGTATTCGGACGCGAAACGGGTCGGGGGATAGAGCTTCCAGTCCCAAGGGTCGACCAAGTAGCTGTAGAAATGGGCTGAAATACAAGACACTTTCATTATTATTGCCCTGATGTACCAACATAGGAGACAATTGAAGCGAATTATATAGTTTTAAATGCTTTTCTTTAGACCACGAGTCCACTTCGATTAATGTTCTTACCATCGCCGTACAAGTTGCTTCTCGGGTCTTTGGCAATCCAACCCTGTTCCTCCGTAAGTTTCCCGTTGGTCGGACTGGACGGAATCCACGGTCGGCCTCCGTCAATCTCATACTTGAGGAACTCATCCCGAATCACATCGATATACAGCTCGATATAATCGTTTTTGAAGGTTTTCGCCGCCACATTGGTGAAGTACCAGTTCTCCACATAGGCCACTTCGTTCTCGTTGTTTGCGCTCCACAGGACGATCGACGGATGATGCTGCAGCCGCAGCACGTTGGATCGGACTTCCTCGCGAACTGTGGCGAGGAATTGTTCGGTGGTGGGGTACATCGCACAGGCGAACATGAAGTCCTGCCAGATGAGGATTCCCAGTTCGTCACAGGTTTGATAGAAGAAGTCAGTCTCGTAATAGCCGCCGCCCCAGACGCGAAGCATGTTCATGTTGGCTGCGGTGGTCGACTCGAGGAGCCATCGAACGTAGTCTTCGGTCACGGAGCTTTGGAATGAGTGTGCCGGGATCCAGTTGGAGCCTGTCAGTGAGAAAATAATCAATCAAACATAAAACAAAATTCGAAGAACATGCAGCAAATTGTTATGTAGTCTGCATTGCAATTTTAAGAGCTGCGTGCGACAGATGATATGCCACAACAAATGTGTTTATTGTGCTAGGGTTGTTAAGAACAATATTGTTACTTTTTATTCATCTGTCCGTCTGTCCGTCTGTCCGTCCATCTGTCTGTCGGTCGGTCTGTCTGTTCGTCTGTCTTTATGTCTTCATGTCTTCATGTCTTCATGTCTTCATGTCTGTCTGTCCGTCTGTCTTCATGTCTTCATGTCTTCATGTCTGTTTGTCTGTCCCTCTGTCTGTCTGTCCGCCTGTTTGTCTATCTTCATGTCTTCATGTCTTCATGTTTGTCTGTCCGTCTGTCTGTCAGTCAGCCGGCCAATGTTCTTCCCTGTGCTCACGTCTTGGTGTGGTGTGTTGGCTTCAGAGCCCTCACCTTTAGCCCACATAGAGATCCCATTGACGCGGAAGTAAAACGACAGTCCGCTCACATTTCCGCCCGGCAGCGGCTCCTGCACCAGCTCCACCGTCCGGAATCCAACTTTCACCGTCTTCGACTCCTCATTCGGATCGAAACGACCTTGAACGGTCACCGTCAAATCGTACAACTTTTGCCCACCGTAACCGTTAGGCCACCACTTTTTCACCCTGCTGGGAATTTTATACACAAACGTCACATTTGACGCGCCACTCTCCAACGCCACGCCCTCCTGCTGGGACAGGCCCAGTTCCGGGATCTTAGTCGTGATGGCCACTCTTTGCGTCTTGTCTGTGGCTCGCAAGTAGATTTGCAACTTAATAGCCCAGGCGTCGATGGATTGGTACCAAATCGGACTGACGGTAACCGATTCTATCACCACTGTGTTGTATCCAACGATGCGGATCCCCTTCCAGATACCGACCGTCGGGAACGAAGGACCCCAATCCCAGGAGAAGGAACTTTGCGCTTTTCGGATGAAGTTCGGATGACAATCGCCGTGAAACTCAGGTGGTGGGCAGGGCGGTGGGACTATGTACTTGCGGTCCCAGATGTGCTGATAGAACTGCTCGGAGGCGTATCCGGTGGGCGATTTGAAGCGGATGGTTATCTTATTTTGGCTGTTCAGCTGAGGAAACGAACACAAAGCCAAACGTAAACATAGCAAAAGTTTGTGACTTGATTCAGGATTTCTGCGTTGCATCTTAGATGTGTTTAGAATATATTTGAATTTGGCAATTATTTATTTTAAGTAAAATTTTTTTAGTTAACTATTGTTTACTTAATTCAAAATCAAGCATTAACTTGGCATCCGGATATTTAATGTTCTTCAAAATTTCTCATCTATATTGTACTACAAAAATCTTTAGATCTCATTTTAATTGCTAAACATACGATATTTTCTATTAAATAACATAAATGTGGTATTAAGATAAACTTCACAGTGAATTCATATTTATTTTTTGTTTTACTTAAATTGATACACGAACGTGTATTTAAGTTACATTGTTTACCTTCAGATACTTTTTGACGTCAAAAAAGTACTGGACGAACTGATTGACGGTAGTACCAACGAGTTGGTCGTTTACGGATATCGATGCGATTGCGTCAAGCCCGTCGCAGACCAGGATAATTTTAGTGTAATTCAATGTTGACGGAACTGTGGAACAGTAGCAAGAACAATGTTCTCGTGGAACATTAGCAAAAAAAATGTTCTCGTGGAACAGTAGCAAGAACAATGGAATTGTGGAACATTAGCAAGAACAATGGAATTGTGGAACAATAGCAAGAGCAGTGTTCTCGTGAACAAGATAACGAGTCTTGTGCCTATGTGCCTAGACGTACATGTATGCCGGGGCATACATGTGTATATGCGTACCTTGAAAAGACCTGGTAAATTCCCAGTCCAGCTTGCTGACCCATCGGTACTTTTCGTCGTTGAATCGGTAGTAGGGATCCTCGCTTAGGGTTCCATTTCTCACCAAATCCGTGTAAATGTTCCCTGGCACTTGAGCGGCATAAGCGGAAGCGTCTGGAAATGGAAGCGATAGAAGACGCGATACCTGTGTTTTCATCTTGGTTATAATTGATCTAGCTGCAGGCTTTATTTGGGACTTACTTTTTGGACCTGAGCGGACTAGCCATTCTCCATTGAGATCCAGAATAAAGTTGGCCTTGATGCCATCAAAAGCAAAAATTAGAATAACAACAACTTGCTGCAAATTGATCCACATTATAGTCAGCGGGGTTTGTTCACGGGATTACAGTAGTTAAGCGAAACATCTACACTGGCTGCCGAATAGAATTTCATATATATTAAAAAAAACCTGCAGCGAACATTCAAGCGCTACGACTTATGACAAGCAATGTAATTTTAGCAAATCTTGACAGCAATGAAAGAAAGACTTCTGCGGGAGGTTTAGCTGGAAGACAGTCTCGGCAGACAACCATTCGACATATATACAGTAACTGGCTATTGTGAATGTCAGTCTGTTCAGCTAGTGCTGCGTGTTAGATTAGTATGGTTTTGCTGGGTGGCGTTTTTATCACAAATTGGCTGGATAAAGTCCAACGACCGAGATAGAAGCTGCTCTACCATCGTTGCTACAGATAAGGCTGATTACTTATTTAATTAACGCCTTGACTCTTTGCTAAATACATTCAATTTCTGAGTTTCCGTCGACACTTGTAACAAAACGGCCTAGCGAATAAAATCAAGAATTTCTCGGCACCCCGCGTAGAATACAATGCTCATGGTTGATCCACAAAGTGCTGACCCAATTGGTAATATCCTCCGCAACGGTAATGCTCTCCATCGATTTCGGTGCGAACGAAGATTTTGACGATAAGCACGCACTACATAGGCAGAGCAGTGCATTTATCAGTGTCACCACCGTGGAAACATATTTCATCGCCACATCGCCCTTACTGCTGACGAACCGCATCCCGTGAAATTTCAGAAAAGTCGCCGACACAAGCAATGCAATGAGCGCGAGGTTGAGAATCATCCGACACATCCGCGCTGACGTACAACTACCCGCGAGTTGCTGCGAGTCCTTTATCCCACAGGCAACGAGCCCACATCCCACAGGCAGCAGATATGATAAGCGGTGAAATGGACGGTCAGTCCGAGGATGACCACAATTTGAACTGCCACCGCGTAGTCACTGAACATGAAAGCTTCCTGCCTTACGGATGAATTCGAACGAAGTGTTGATCGGTTGTTTGAGAGCCCGAGTTTATCGACGGATCTGCCGAATCCGGTCGTAGTTTCGGGCCGACGGAATAGAATAACGGTGAGTGTGACGACAGCTAGACATCGAACATGAAATCTTCCTGCCTTTCGGATGAGTTCAAACGAAGTGTGGGTCGGCTGTCTGAGAGCCCGAGTTCATCGACGGATACGCCGAATCCGGGCCGACGGAATAGAATAATGGTGAGCGCGACGACGGCTGAAATAAAGTTTGCTATCCTGATAACGGAACTGGAAAGCCGGTTGAGGTCTTTTCCGGCTTCTGTGGTGGAATAAGGGCACCGTTTTTCAGCCATAGGGACATCTCAAACATTTTACGCTGGTTGTCAATCATTGAACTTTTCCGCGTAGTTTCTTGTAATCATAACAGGAAGAAAGGTAATATATATCGAAACTAATAGTAAGATTCGATCAACTAAAACATCAACGAGAAGTTTCGCAAGCCTATTTGTATGATTCTGCGATCGCATTCGCCAATTGATGGGAACGGTAAGTATTGTCGTTCTACCAATAAAATGTTAGAGAAAACCACCATGTCGGTTTCTGAGCTGGACTGACAGGGTCTTCGCTTTGTCCGGTGCTCAGGTGCCGCGATTTCATTCTCAATTTATTACCTTTTGCGGTCCGTAAGGGGTGAAGATTTTATTTTTGGCGGGAGTATGACGGATGGCCTTGAGGCCGACTTTTGAGCCAGTCTCCGTGGCGACACCTGTGAGCCTTAAAGTTCCGACACTTGCTTGTGGCGCATCGTTCGGCAATTGTGTTCCTTCTCGCGCCAATCAGGATTTGCCTAATCGGAAATGGTTGTTTTTAGAAACCCTTTAAATATGTCTGCACTCATACTATCGAACTTGATTCCGTATTGCATGCGCAAATAGCTTGGAGTGATTAAATAATTGTAGGGAACAGGGCTGACACTAGTACTACAAAACTCCAAAAATTGCCGTAAATATATATTCGAAATTGAAGAATAGTGGGCGAATAATAAATAGTGGAATCGTGATCAGACATAAAAGACCTGCCATCATACGACTCTGGTTTATACGATTGAACATGAAGGAGAGCAATACGGTAGTATGATCACGTACAGTAATATAGTCGTACCATGTCTAAACTTTCTAAATATGGATCCGTCCCCAATAAAGTGAAAAATTGTTTGAAACTTCCCAATTCAACAGCTCACGTTTTATGGCCACTGTAGTAAAATCGAGGTGTGATTCCGCCTATTAAAAACGGAAGTATTACACACCCATTGAGAATCTGGATATTTCCCCAAAAAATAGTTGAATCACCCAAGTGCCCGGAAATCAACAAAATTCAAATGCACCAACATCATTCCTCATACACTTAAATATAGTTGTTCTATTTCCCTTTCCCTGAGCATGCACGAGTGGGCACTTCTTTTTGGTCCGGACAGTTACAGGCTGGTACGATATATAAAGCGGAAATTCCGACGTTCAACACATCCTCCAACCGAAGAAGTGTCCTCTCTACCTCCCTAAAGCTTTCAAAAATTCTTGGAATAGCGTTTGTTCATCGTTGGGTCGCCACTCCAAAGGACCGCGCTGATCAACCGAACTGCTTCATCATGAATCTGATTGCAGCCCTTTTTGGTGTGATATTGTTGGGAATGGTCAATGCGCATAAAGGTACGGCATAATCCATGTCTCTTTGTAACTTGTATACATAGATGTGGCAGTTTGATGAGATTTGTTATATTAAAATGGTTCTTAGGGCAATATGGAGGATATGGATACGGTGGCCGACCAACAATTACCGGATACGGCGGCTGGAGCAGTCAGCTATACGGTGCCGGGGTGTATGGTGTATATGGACGGCCAGTAGGATACAACGGAGGATACAACGGAGGGTACTACGGAGGGTATGGAAATGGGTACAATGGAGCCTATGGTGGGGGATATAACGGAGGATACAACGGAGGGTACAACGGAGGGTACAATGGAGGGTACGGTGGAGGGTATAACGGAGGGTACAACGGAGGGTACAACGGAGGGTACAACGGAGGGTATAACGGAGGGTATGGCAGTGGATACGGCGTGGTGTACCCTGGAACATACGGTGGCAATAGTCTCGGTCTTTATGGATCTCCGCTCAACAGCGGTGTATACGGCGGCAACAGCGGCAATCCCAGCAGTGGAACCTCAAGTGCCAATGCCCTTGGAGGTAGGTCTTAAGAGTCGTTTTATGTCACAATTCACTCGTCACGGAGATTTTACGCATACATCCTTGTTCGTTTTAGGAGGCTCTGCTGGTTACGGATCAATAAACACCGATAATACCGCATATTCAAACGGTGGGACAGGTCTCGCGCACGGAAGTATGGCAATAAATGTGATGTCACACCCGCTCCAATGAGGCAGCAAACCCAAATTGATACAGTGTCTGACATTGGGGCGTTTCGTGTCATTTCAGGCACAAATGGCCAAGGATCTGGCCTCAATCTCTTTTCCGCAGCAAACACCAATTCCCAGACTACTCAAGGCCTTTACGGAAGCCGAATTTAAAACCAAATAACGCCATCAATTATCTTTTATGGTTTCATTCAGGTTTCATTCATGTTTTACGACTAGAACTGATTTTAATATAAGTTTGTACAGTGTACGTTTGTACAGTACAATTAGCATATCGGTTGTGCACTTACTAGTATGAGGTAAGGGCACTGGAATGGGCCACTTGTTTTTCCCGTACTCTGGAATGGGCCACCCTGGAATCACAACTTCCACACAAATTTTGGCTATCACTAAGATTCTAAGCGACAGAGAATAATTGATAATTCGGTGGAACGCGTATCAGATATGAAAAACAATTGTGAGAACATGTTTAAAAAAGAGAAATAAAAAGCTCCATTGGACGATTGGAGAAAGTCCACTGTAGAGGTCGCTGACTACGCAGTGACTTATCTGTTTTTGATTAATTTGCGACAGAGCGCCCCCTGCCGCCCGGTGGCCCATTCCAGGGTACGGGAAAATCAAGTGGCCCATTCCAGTCCCCTTACCTCATACTGTACTTAACAGTGCGAGAAATGTATAACACTGATCTATTTTCACATTAAGGTAAATGCCGCTGTAGGTGATAGCTTAAAGTGGATAAGCTAGGGATGCCGATTACGCAGGCGGTTTGGTTCGGTTCGGTTATTACGCTGTTCAGATGCTTAACCGGTTAGCTTTTCCCGGTTAGCTTTTCCCGGTTAAATCTCTAAACCGATCCACGCGGTTCGGTTAAAGTTCCCAACTGACCCAGGCGGTTCAAATCGGGTTGAACCGCGGTTAACCGGTTACGTAGTTAAATCAGTGAGAAATACACCGTGAGCCGGCTGCAGTCAATACGTGGAGCTCTCAACAGCTAGAATTCATTCAGTTTATTGAAGTAAAGCACGCAATTGCTGCATATTAGTGCCTGAGAATGTCAAGGTAAACTAGGCGTGCCACCCTTGTGATTAATTGAGTCGATTCCCTGTCCAAACTGAACTTGTTTCTATTTTTACCCGTGAATACGGTTCATAACGGTTCGTAACGGATAAACGGTTCGGTTTGACGCGGTTCCAAACCGGTTCCAAACGCTAACCGGTTACTTTAAGGCGGTTCGAAACCCTAACCGGTTTAAACGGTTCGGTTAAATTTAAAAACCGCGTCAGGCGGTTCGGTTCAAACCGCGGTTAACCGGTTAATCAGCGTAATCGGCATCCCTAGGATAAGCTGAATAAGCTGATATTAGAGACGTTTAAGCAAACTGGCGTAAACGTAACGTAAACTTAGGCATAAGGCCCGCTAAGTTCACGCTTACGATTGGATGTTTAAGCACTCAACGTAAGGATCTGGGCGTAAGGCGCAAGAGCAGAAAATTTCTAGGAAACCATTCTACCATTCATTCTGAATTTTCTTACTCGGTTCTTACGGCGAAACTTAAGGCTCATTGCCCCTTACGTCAGGCAGTAGCGTAAGAAACTAACCTTAAGAAAGGCCACACCCCGGGCCTCATTCCTATTGGTCCGTGTCCTTAAGTTTACTCTTACGCTACGTTTACGCCGACTGCTTAAACGTCCCTATTAGTACGATACACCGTAATGCAATGCTGGTTATTCTCGGAATCTCGGCACGTGAACCGACGTCTATTCATCAGCTCTTCAATGAACCTTTCCTCATGCATATTGTGATGGTACCAATGCCGCCCTTGATCTTATGGACTGGTGAACCAAAAATTCAGCTGAATGCTGCAGTGTAAGCACCATTTTTCCGTTTTTGGACTTTATCAACGCCATGGTGCAATACTCTCGTACTAGTTTTGCGCGCGTCACAGCTTGCAGAGCATGACTCTAGCTTACTCCAGAAGAAGAAAATACAGTAGATCCATAGCTAGATTTATAAAATATGCAGTAGTACAATCTGCATAAGTAGTTTTTGATTGAATGCCGAATTCGCGGTCAGGGTTCGAAACCTAGTACTATGGTTTTAACGCGCCACCTCGGCAGGTGAGATGCCAACAGCAACCGAAATATTTAGGTCAAATTAAGTTCAGATAGCAGTGCAACAATACCAAGCAAACACTCTCTCGCATAATCATCAGTTAAGCGACACGATATCGCATGTTGTCGGGACATTATGGGCTGGTTCTCTGGCCCAGTAGGTTATGTAAGATTTGGCGTATCCAAAAATAGCTATCGAAAAAGCGAGGTCGCCTTGGAAGCTATCAACCGCCGGGTCGCGAAAACAACAATTCCAAGAATAAACGACTGCAGGTGCCAAACCAGTGAAGACAAACATTTTCTAAACCTTGAGTATTTCGACGAAATTTGAGGTTTGTTGGAGTCCAATATGAGCTCTATTATTGAACACAACTAGGAGGTTCTAAGCTCTCAAGAGTGGTTCAGATTTGATGGAGAAAATTTTGTTTTCGGAAATGTCTTAAAATCCCGGGAGCCCTGGAAATGAGATCCCACCACCCCTAACGTTTCAAAATGATAAAGGACGAGAGGCTAAATTTTGGCTTCAATCGTGAAAAAATGCCTCTTTCTCTCTGCCCACCAATACCATGAGAGGTATTGGTTCCGATTTGTAAGGACCCTAAACGAGTCCAAGGGTGTTTTTCCGCTTTCTCTTAACCAGCAATTTCCATAATGCAATATTATTCTGGCAGCGTGATACAGTCACAATTGCCCTAATTACAGAATGCGTTCCATTTTGGCCATGTGCAAATAGCGTCACAAGTTTAGATAAATATTTTATTGATATAAGCATAAAATGGCATAAAAAGGGGCACACTTCCCTTCCGGGCGAATATGTTTACTTTGTTTACAAAAGGCAGGTTAGGTTACTTTCTGCTACCGCACACTGATGTCATGTTGCGCCCTTTGCTGATGCTGAGTCTCCGAACCTAATAGCGCGCTTGCGTAATGTCCACCAATTGTTGGCTGGGAAAGACTCGCATAATCGACTTATATGAAAGTTGGCCGAGTGTTCGGCCGTCACTAGTCCTGAGCCTGTTCACCGTGCTGCTGATGATCAATTATGACGGCCAAGTCGTCCAAAGTTTCCCGCTTGATGGACGGTCCGCCGTTGTAGTGTTTAGTGAAGACATCGGAACTTACCTCATTTGCCAAGACAATAGCTCGACACCAGTTGTGTTGAATGCGTCTTTGCATGATCTGCAACAAAATGCGAGCCGATGGACGAACAAGGTGAGTCTTGGCAGTGGCCACGGCATTCATTTTATCCTCTTCCCCAATTAGGGAAAAGATATTTAAACCAACTACATTATCGCTTTTTTAAAGTTTCGAATTAGCTGCTGGTGTTGCTGAAAATGCGTATTGTAATAGAGTAATGCCAAGAACACTGAGACAACCAACCAGCGAGGCGGCTTTAGATCCATCAATGAGACGGATGGTTCGTTCGTATGGTGAACGGTGGAAGAGAAGAGCGGCCGTCGTTCGTCAGTTCGTCTGTCCGGTGGACAGTTGCAGAGGATGTAGTGAAGAGTCGATCAGGATGGTGGACGGTCGGTCCTCTTGGTGGACGATTTGCCTGTCGCCCACCACTGATGGTCCTCCGACGGGACAAACACGGCAGACAGTCGGTGTACTATTGGGCCATACATAGTGGCGTATTTCATTAAGAATAAAATTAACAAAGATGAACTGAACGGCTGGACTGTTATTCAGACCGAGCATTGTTACGTGAGGCAATATAGCTGTGGCATGTAGCCTAGGTAGCGTTACATACATAAAGTCCATGCCTGGATTTTGGTTCACTTTCGGCAAATATGTTCACCGTTTCAGACTGTCAATTTCTGCGACGACCTTGATCAGGCTAACAGTCAAGATGGATTCCGTCCACACCTTGTGTATTTTCGAAAGCAGATAATGGGCGGAACGGCCATCGCCATCGGCGAAAGCTCGACTGTTGTATCGTTCACGCCCGTCAATGAAACCCACTCACCCCACCGACCGTTTGGCCCCTGGGAAACTGCGGAACAAAAAATGCTTTCATTAAAACCTTCCCAAGAGTGTCCGATGTCCTCACCTGTAAGAACTGAAACTGGACGAACTGGCCGAATGATTTACAAATTCAAAAGCGGGAAGCGAGACTTTGCTGTAGTGACTGAATTAGTGCAAAAGGGGGAAACCGTGTCCGGCATAAATTCCATTTTCGGCGGTTCTGGTCTTTTCCTCCTGACCAACCGTTGTGAAGGCCAAGAACTGTTTGCGTTGACCTGCAGCTGCCATGGACACACACCTCTTCTGATGAACGCGACCGCTGCAAATGCTGAATTCGATAACGGTGAATTATTGCTTTACGTGGCATTTGTCTCGTCCATACCGGATCAACGGTCAACGAAGAATCGGTTCGTTTGTAGTTTCGATATATTCCATGTCTTAAATACCACTGCCGGTAGATTCGGTGCAGAACGAAGGTCAGACATGACTCCGCGACATAAGTTGTGCACGGCGGTCTTTTCTGAAGGCCATGTGGCGGAAGTTCTTGCTACCCGCATTGACGATCAAATCATCATTCTGTACCGCAATCAGCACACCATTCATCTCTTGAGTCAGGTTTGATGCAAATGTTGCTGGTATACCAACTGTTTGCCGTGTTGATGTAAAAGAAGTGTCTCTTATTCCCCACTAAGGTGCAGAACTTTGTGAAGCAGCCCTCGTTTCCGTTTTTCATGAGAAAAAACAGCGAAATTCTCGCAATGGCCATAAGCAACAAGGATGTCTCGGTTGACATCCTGACAGAGAAAGAGGTACGTTTAGAGATGGTAGAAGTTTAAAATAAAAAACAAATGGAACAAAAGTGTAAATTAGAAAATGAATACTGTTTTGAAATTCCACGAACTATTCGGGACTAACAGTGTCAAATGGAACAAAAAAGGTAGAGCAAGGGAACAAAAGAAAGAAACAAAGGGAACAAATGGAACAAACGTGGAACTTAGTAAATCAGTATGAACAAAAATAAAACCAATGGCGTGAGTTTTATAGAAACCGACCGTTACCTTTTTTGACAAAGTGAGTTTGAATTATTTTCTGACAGAGGGGTGAATGGCTAACATTTTGAATGCTTGGTTGCACGAATCGGACCGGAAGTAACAAATTAACGGAATGGTAACAAATCATTAGACCATAGAAGACATTTCGAGAAAACAGCGTTTAAAGATTTCAGTCTTTAGATATCGAAAAATTTGCTCCCACTTCTCCGAAAATGGAAATAATTTTTTCATTACAACGATAAACACTTTTGTGATCAAAGAAACGTTGTTTTTCACTCAATCGGTATAGTACCTGTATTTTAATTAAATTAATTAAATTAATATTGTCCAGTTTCCAGTTGCAGAGCGTTATGCACTACGCAGTGCACTACGCAAGTGTGCTGGAAAAATGTGCCATCTGCGTGAACTCGGTTTCCAAAAAATTGTCCGACATTTTTTATTATGTTTAAACGCTGAAAGGTAGAGAAATTTTTTCTCCTATTATCAGCTGGATAACTCATTTTCGACGATTTGTCACCAAACGTCGGTTACATTTGATTTCTGAATATGCGGAAAAACGTGTGCCTGGCCGTTTTCAATAAATTCAAGCCAAATTATAAGTAAATAATAATAATAATAACTAATGAATAGAAAAAACAAAGGCAGGGCAAGGGAACCAAACAAAAAGAACAAAGTGAGTAAATGGGATAAAGAAACAAAGGAAACCAACGTGGAGCTTGAGAAATACATATTAAGTTGAAATTCCACTGGACATCCTGGGTTTGCATGTTAAATGGAACGGAAAACAAAGATAGAGCAGGGGAAGCAAAGGTTTACCCGAAGCTTCATCAATCACGCTCCGACTAGAATGGAACACGAACAACAAACTAATTACAGCACAGAAATATAGAAAACGTGATGTTAATTTTATCCTGTCTTCTAGCTTGTACGTCTGCCTTTGAATTCCTGTTCATCTTATTCGACGTGTGATCAATGTATAGTCTCAAGGATGGATAACTGCGGATGGTGTATTTTAGAGAACAAGTAATCTGCCCTGATGTGCAATTAGATTGGTTCTTCTTATATATCGAAGTTTTATTAGGTGCACGATTCGTCAGACATGTTTCCGCCTTAACATCACCCTGACCGACCAACATAATTTTTGGCTGAACGCACATCGGGGAGTACGAGCAAGCTCATGCCCAACTATTCGGCACATGCACAGCAGCTTCTATGCTGCCGTCGAGAAGTCGACTACGACTGACCATCTGGTTAGTCACCGAACATTATAAGTAAAAAACTCACTCGTACAGATGGATGGACTAAGCTACCTGGTTCGGGAATGCTTTTGAGGCAAACTTAGAATTATCATTTCTCGTTCACTACTCGTACTGATCCCACTGCCTCAAATTTTCTAGTTCCTGTAGAATTAAAACCGGAACTGCAAAACCGTAATACTTCTAATCAACCAAAGCTTCGGTGACAAAAAATTGTGATTAGTTGACTAATTTTACTTTGCCTTCCCTACTCGGACCGTACTTCACACTTCCGGGGTCTATACTCTGCAGGTAAAGCTAACCCTGGCTCGATATCCAGACTTTGGCAAATCCAATTTGGTCGTGATGTGTGTTTTCCCCCGCCGCGAGAACCACACGGAAGGCAACCAGACTATGTCGGTGTGGCATGTCACGACGAACGATCACCCCGTCATTGAGTGTCCCATACCGGGACGACTGCGCTCGAAAATTTGGCTCAGCCCGGGGCATCCATTCTACGACCACCAAACGGTTCTAATCCAAGTGACGGACGGTCAACAGTCCGCCACTATTGCCACCGCTTCCATGATAGTTTACAAGAGTTGTGATCAGCTCAGCTGCAGCGAATGCCTATCCCTCTATCCGACCTGCGGATGGACATTCCGAAATGGAACAGGCATGTGCCGCTCCAGCGATAACAACACTACACAAATAGTGACATGCGAGGCACCCGATGCAACGGGAAGAACTCCGGCTACGGACTCTATAGATAGCATTAATCCAATAATGTTAGAAAATAATCCCATTCATGGCCCATTGGCTGAGGAGACCGTTATACGTTTCACCGGTCAAAACCTGCCAGAGACTCTTACAGTGTCAGTCGGGAAGGATGAATGCGTCATCATCAGCCGCGATAGTTCCTCATTAAACTGCAGCATTCGACCCGATGTTTCGGTTTACGAAATCGGCAATGTGACGTTGTACATCGCAGATACGACAAAGGGGGAACTGCGCTGCAAGAACTGCAGCTTCGCGTTTACGGGAAAACGTTGGAAAGCGCTGTCAACCGTTGTGCCGGGATTCCCGCTAGGAACGGACCAAGAGCTGGCCAAGGTAGATCGAACGGACTCGGGAACCATTCTCGTTGGAGCTACCGGTGGAGCGGCTTTGGCAATTTTCTGCTTTTTTGTGTGGATCATTTGGCAGACCTATCGGAAGACAAAAAAGATTAAGATTGACATCGAACATCGGATGAAAAGAGTGTCACAACGACTGAGCCAGCATGATATGGGTTCACTGTGCGAGAATGTTCGTTCTATGGTCATTCGTCTTATTCCGCCACAACCGTTGCAGGTCGTTGGTGCAGATGCTTCAAGCGCTTTGTTAGAGGAGCATACTAGTGTACAGTAGTGTACAGTGTGTGGTGTCAATGGAATCGGATACTTGGAATTGGATATTTGGAATCGGATATTTGGAATCGGAAAATCGCTGTCGTCATGGCTATCATTATCTTATCATTAAATTATTATTAGTACTACGTGTTTAGAACTTCGTTTTTTCTTTTGATTTTATTGTCCTGCCTATAAGCGCGGAACGAGAATAATTGTGTGTCGATTTAATAAAGATATCAAACTAACCCTGAGTCTTCCGCCATTCCGTCAAAAGTCCGTCTACCCACGAGGCGCAGTCTGGACGTCACTGCCAAGTTTAGAACGTCAGGGATCTACCAGGGCATGTACCAGAGGACAGTTTCATCACGGTAAAGCCTAGAACCCGTTTCTAGAAGGAATTGTCGCTGCAGCGCCTACGGATGAACATGCAGGAACATCATTTTGTAGTTCGCCAGAGCAAAGCGGAAAGAATGTCCAAAGGCAAACTTACCTTTGGACTTTCTTTCACGAAGATTATCGGCGAATGTGTGAGGTAACACGATAATACGACCATGGAAAGCTGGATAACAGTTCGAATTCTGGAGACTCATCCGTTACTCATCACCTCTTAACAGCAGTAAGTACAAACCTGAGAATACACATTTCCTCTGCATTAGTTGAAGGTTGGACGTATTGTCGCCCTTAACTTGAAGGAACTTTCTTCTACGTACACATGCAAAGGAAAGGTGTTGCACCGTTTGCTCTGCCAGACTGCGTGGCGCAATCATAAAATTTCTTTCATCCTTCGTAAAAATCCAAATACTTTTCCTCAACTACTGCGTTCCTTCATTAAAAACGCTATCCTAACAGAATATCTTTTTTAAAATGAAAAGTCACCATCCTTTGATCATGATTACCACCATATCGATGACTGCAATGCTCTCTCTCCAACCCGTTCTAACCACGAATTCCACCTCTCCCACAATCAGTTGCGATGAAATGGAAAAAGCTGGCTCAAGATCGAAACAAGACGAGAAACACATCAGGCAGGTGATAGACTACGCTTTGGTCTCCTTCCAGGAGGAAGATCACACATTTCCGGTCGGTCATAACTTCTATTTGCACCTGGTATGTCAGCACGGATACACCTTTTACTTCTGCAACGCGAAGAGTATATCGTTGACACAGCTCAAAAACACCACGGACATTTATATTAACCAGAACAGCCAAGAAATATCCGGGGAGAACCCGCAGGTAGAGTTGTTTTTGGATTAACTTAAATAGAGATTGAAATTGGCCAGCATACGCTTTATATCTTGAAATAAATTATTATTTATTTAATTCAAAATCAGACGCCTTTTTACGTGTGGATTTGTAATTTAATGTAAATGAATATAATTTAGAATTAATTTAAAAAACCGCAAAACGTCGTTTTGTATTGCCAGTTAAATTAAAGATGATTAATTAAAAACTTTTTTGAATTAATTAAATCATTTTTAATTTAATTAAACAGCAGACTTTGTCATGAGCTGATTTTTAATTTAAATTCAAAAGCTTGATCTTAAAATTACTTACAGGACAATGCAACGGCATTTCCGCCAGGGTACTTGTACCCAATGGTGCGGCTGGAAAACGTCTCAGTCAGCGCTAACATCTACTGCTGCAGCTCCCTGGTCTCTTCTCGCAACTGTTCTCGCGGATTTGAACTGGTTTACGGAGATAAAACCAGTCCGATGCCCGTGACCGCGGCGGTATCGGAAACATCACCGTCCACCAATACCACAACTAATGCGCCAACCGACATGACCACCATGCTGACATCCTCTCCAGCTTCAATGACTTCACCTCAAACGGGTGGAATACCAGCTCCAGAATCCAATGACGGCTTGGTTGTAAAAGTGGTGGTTGGCTTTTTCGCCGTTCTTGTTCTTGTGGCCATCGGGTGCATTGTTGGCGCGTTGTTATATCTTTGTTGGCGCGACCGCAACAACAGGCAGCCCGATCCTATTCACTACAACCATGCTGCCGAAGCCTTATTAGGCAATGACGGAATTATTGCCGTCGGTGCGACTGCACCGATGCGGAGCGTGGTGGCTACTAACGCGCTGCTCGAAACTGAATGACCGTCTGGCCGCGAATATAAAGCAATTACTGTTTTCTCTTTTTTTCATCTGTCGACTGTGATTCCCTTCTCCATTGAAAGGGCTTCTGAAAGTATCGAAATGACAATGCTCCCACTTTTGTTAAGCTCTCAAAATGCGCGCATTGTGCCATTATACATGATCCCTTGAATTTCATTTCCGGTCACAAATGTCTGATAAAAATCTTTTCGGAATACCGCGTAAATCACGTGATAATTTGAACCATCCCTCCATCAAATCGAATGAGGAAAACTAGTGAGATACAAGATGTAAAAACCAGTCATTAACGATTTTTTTCGCGACAAAAAGTTTCTGCAAAGCTATAAAAAATTAAGGAAACTGGCCGCTACAACTTCTTTCGAAAGCATTGCTACTGTAACGACTGGTTTTTAAACCTCGCGTCTCCAGAATAATTGAAAATAAGGACACTTAACTAATGCTAATGATGCGCGCATCCGTTCTCCGATGGTCGGTCTCATCGACGTTCACCGATCATGTCTTACCACTCCCTACTCGTCTCTTTTAGCCGCATCTCTGATTTCTCCCGAAATCACTTTCACTTCTATATCTCATTGTAACCATTTCCGAAGTTTGGGTATTTCCATTGTTGATAACTAGTCGCTTTCATATCTTATTGTGTTGATATGGAGTGACGCGCTTTCCGGTTGCACGCCTCTCGATTGGGAGCCGAAATGACAATGATATAGCAAATGCCTGTGAGGTGAGGTGTCACTTGTCTGTCTCCACGATTAAATGTGTCGCACGATGTCTCCACTGAAATTGTTGGACCGTTTCAATCCGACTCATCCGGGCAATGCAAGGCAGGAAAGTGAACGTAATCGCACGACCTTGATGTAAAACTGCTACAATTGTTGGCGTTCTTTGCCTCTTGGCGTGAGCGCTGATGATCAGCTACCTGGGACTCAATGGATGGTCAATCGGGTGCGGGAGACGCAGAATTTCGGCTTCTCCTTCCTGCGGTTTGACACTTCTCCACAACAGCAACCTCAGTTCATCAGAATACAAAACACGCTGGAGTTGGCCCAGAGACCATTCATTGGTTAGGTCAACCAGAGGGGGGCGGGTAGAGAAAATGGTAGAGAGCACCATGTCGGTTTTTGAGCTGGGTGGAGAAGTTCTCTACTTTGTCCGGTGTTCAGGTGCCGCGGTTTCATTCACGATTTATTACCTTTGCCGTTCGTTAAGGGTGAAGATTTAACATAACATAACATAACAGATCGAACATTCTCGCACAGTGAACACAGATCCTGCTGGCGCAATCGTTGTGACACTCTCTTCCTCCGACGTTCGATGTCGATCTTAATCTTTTTTGACTTCCGGTAAGACTGCCAAATGGTCCATGAAAAAAAGCAGCAAACTGCCAAAACCGCTCCACCAATAGATCCAACGAGAATGGTTCCCGAGTTCGTTTCGTCTACCTTGATCAGCTCTTGGTCCGTTCCTAGCGGGAATCCCGGCACAACGGTTGACAGCGCTTTCCAACGTTTTCCCGTAAACGCGAAGCTGCAGTTCTTACAGCGCAGCTCCCCCTTTATCGTATCTGCGATATACAACGTCACATTGCCGATTTCGTAAACCGAAGCATCGGGTTGAATGCTGCAGTTTAATGAGGAACTATCGCGGCTGATGATGACGCATTCATCCTTCCCGACAAACACTGCAAGAGTCCCTAGCAAGTTTTGACCGGTGAACCGTATAACGGTCTCCTCAGCCAATGGACCATGAGTGGGATTATTTTCTAGCACTACTGGCTTAATGCTATCTATAGAGTCCGCAGCCGGAGTTCTTCCCGTTGCATCGGGTGCCTCGCATGTCACCATTTGTGTAGTGTTGTTATCTCTGGAGCGGCACATGACTGTTCCATTTCGGAATGTCCATCCGCAGGTCGGATAGAGGGATAGGCATTCGCTGCAGCTGAGCTGATCACAACTCTTGTAAACTATCATGGAAACGGTGGCAATAGTACTGGACTGTTGACCGTCCGTCACTTGGATTAGAACTGTTTGGTGGTCGTAGAATGGATGCCCCGGGCTGAGCCAGATGCTCGAGCGCAGTCTTACCGGTATGGGACACTCAATGACGGGGTGATCGTTCGTCGTGACATACCACACCGGTAGGGTCTGATCGCTTTCCTTGTGGTTCTCGCGGCGGGGGAAAACACATATCACGACCAAATTGAATATGCCAAAGTCTGGATATCGAGCCAGGGTTAGCTTTACCTGCAGAGCATAGACCCAGGTATTGTGAAATACGATACGAGTGGGGATGCAAGAATAAAGTTATTCAACTAATTAAAATTTTATTCACCGAAGCTTTGGTTGATTAGAAGTGTTACGGTTTCGCAATTCCGGTTTTAGTTCTAACTAAACAAATTTATGTTCGATTTTAGTTCAAATTAGTTTAGTAAATGGAAATCACTATAGTGCCACCCTTTTCACTATGGTCCCACTCTTTTAATGTTTTTAATAAAATACAATAAAAAATGACCTCCAAGACGTCACCAGATACTTGATTATTTAGAAGATATATTACTGATTGATGGAATGACTGAAATTTCCGAATTTCGAATTCCGATTCGGAACAGACATGCTCCCAAGAAGCGGAGCAGCTTTACCAACCAAAGATTGCGGCAGCGAAAGATCTCAAAAACCGGTATGCTTCAGGAAGAAAACGGAAATGGTGGGACTATAATGAAAGAGTGGGAGAAGGGTGGGACAATAGTGGTACCCTTGGTAAATTTAGTTTCCCCATGTAAATCTTCAGTAACTAAACTGAAACTTTGGGCACTGTATCTCTCGTAAAGGCACCCGTCTCATGAAACTTTTTTTTCGTTGCTTAATTGTGGCGGGCTATCTGAAATAGGTTTCGGTTTTCCGGAACCAATTATGTTTTTGGTAGCAAATGAAGGTGTGACCTGGGCCATTAATGAGATTGGATCTGTCATTGATTTTGTCTGTAATTTTCGGGGTGTAAATTCAATTTCGTTTTTTGGCCTGTAGTGGATGCTCATGACATGGACAGGCGTTGTAAGAAAAAACATTTGAGGCAATGGGATCAGTTATGACTGAGAAATGGCGGTTCTGTGTTTGCCTCAAAAGCATTGCCGAACCCGGTCCATCCATCCATTTTATCTTAGTCCATCCATCTGTATGAGTGAGTTTTTTATAAACAATATACGGTGACTAACCAGATGGTCGGTCTTAGACGACGTCCGGACGGAGGCATAGAAGCTGCTGTGCATGTGCCGAATAGTTGGGCATGAGCTTGCTCGTACTCCCCGATGTGCGTTCAGCCAAAAATTACGTTGGTCGGTCAGGGTGATGTTAAGGCGGAAACATGTCTGACGAATTGTGCACCTAATAAAAGCTTATTATAAATAGAACCAATTTGATTGCACATTAGGGCACATTACTTATTCTCTAGAATACACCATCCGCAGTTATCCATCCTTGCGACCATACATTGATCACACGTCGAATAAGATGAACAGGAGTTCAAAGGAAGACGTACAAGCTAGAAGACAGGATAGAATCAACATCACGCCTTCTATAGTTCTGTGCTGTCATTAGTTTGGAGCTATTGTTGATCGAGTGAGGTTGGGTTGACCGCCGCAACCTTCAAGGGGGATGGGGGAGCAATCTGCAATCGATCCGGAAAAACTAGACTAGACTTGTGCTTAAATGGAGCAGGTGGAACCGTCACGTTTGATAACGTTTGATTCGTATTTGTTCGTGTTCCATTTAAATCGGAGCATGATTGATGTTCCATTTAACACGCTAGCCCAGGATGTCCAGTGTAATTTCAACTAAATATTTCTTTTTTAAGCTCCACGTTGGTTATCTTTGTTTCTTTATTCGATTTGTTCACTTTGTTCCTTTTGTTTGGTTTCCTTCCCCTACCATTGTTTTTTCGTTCTATTTGACACTGTGGAAGCCCAGAATGGCTCGTGGAATTTGTTTCATTTGTTCTTCATCTTTTCTAAAGCTTCTGCCATCTCCAAACGTACCTTTTCCTCTGTCAAAATGTCAACCGCGACATTCTTGTTGCTTATGGCCATCGCGCGGATTTTGCTGTTTTCGCTCGTGAAAAATGTAAACGAGGGCTGCTTCACACGGCTCTGCACCTAGGAGGGGAATAAGGAGACCCTTCCTACAGGTGAACACGGCAAACCACTAGCATTTGCACCAAACCTGACTCAAGAGATAAACGGTGTGCTGATTTCGGTACAGAATGATGATTTGAGCGTCAATGCGGGTAGCAAGAATTTCCGCCACATGGCCTTCAGAAAAGACTGCCGTGCACAGCTTCTGCCGCGGGATAAGGGACTTTTGTTCTGCATCGAATCCACCGGCAGTGGTATTCAAGACATTGAATATATCAAAACTACAAACGAACCGGCTCTTCGTTGACAGTTGATCCGGTACGGACGAAACAAATGCCACGTAAAGCAATAATTGACCATTATCGAATTCAGCATTTGCAGCGGTCGCGTTCATCAGAAGAGGTGGGTGTCCATGGCAGTTGCAGGTCAACGCAATCAGTTCTTGGCCTTCACAACGGTTTGTCATGAGGAAAAGACCAGTACCGCCGACTATGGAATTTATGCCTGACTCGGTTCCCCCCTGTTGCGCTAACTCAGTCACTACGGCAAAGTCTTGCTTCCCGCTCCTGAATTTGTAAATTATTCGGCCAGTCCGTCCAGTTCCAGTCTTAAAAGATGAGAACATCGGACATCCTTGGGTAGCCTTTAATAAAAGCATTTCTTGTTCCGCAGTTTCCCAGGGGCCGAACGGTTGGAGTAAGTGGGTTTCATTGACAGGCGTGAATGTTATAGCAGTCGAGCTTACGCCGATGGTGATGGCCATTCCGCCCATTATCTGCTTTCGAAAGTACACAAGATGTGGATGAAATCCATCTTGACTGTTAGCCTGATAAAAGTCGTCGCAGAAATTGACTGTCTGAAACAGTGAACATATTTGTATTACGTCGGGACTCTACTTGCCTTAAAATGCGGAGGAATTAGCTACTCAACAGGTTTACTAGGGGGTCAAATTCAATGATCCGTAATAGGCAACCAATATTGTCATTACTCTATAGTACAAGACGGATTTTCAGCAGCACCATCAGCCTTTTAAATACCTTTTCCTTAATTAGGGAAGATCATAAAATCAATGGCGTGGCCACTGTCAAGACTCACTTTGCTCGTCCATCGGCTCGCATTGTGTTGGAGATCATGCAATGACGCATTCAACACAACTGGTGTCGAGATGTTGCCTCGGCAAACGAGATAAATCCCGATGTCTTCATTAAACACCACAACGGCGGACCTTCCATCAAGCGGGAAACTGTGGAGGACCCGGAAGTCAGAAGTGATCATCAGCAGCACGGTGGACAAACCCAGCACTAGTGCCGG
Organism: Hypsibius dujardini; assembly: GCA_001579985.1. Classification (NCBI taxonomy): domain Eukaryota; kingdom Metazoa; phylum Tardigrada; class Eutardigrada; order Parachela; family Hypsibiidae; genus Hypsibius; species Hypsibius dujardini. The sequence goes on along the minus strand of LRSR01012990.1, from coordinate 33,699 downwards.
CTGAACACTCAGTCGATTTTCATACATGTCGATTATGCGAGTCTTTCCTACTCAGCAATTGGTGGACGTTATACAAGCGCACTTTTCGATTCGGAGACTCAACATCAGCAAAGAGCACAATGACCTCAGTGTGCGGTAGCAGAAAGTAACCTAACTTGCTTTTGTAAGCAAAGCAAAGGTATTCGCCCAGAAGGGAAATGTGCATTTAACTCTCTTTTATGCCATTACACGCCGATATCATTAAAGTATTTATCTGAGTTTGCGACGCTATTCCAACAAGGCCAAAATGAGAACGAATTCTGATTGAAAATAGACCAATCATGACTACATTATAATCATATCACGCTGCGAAAAATATTATTCCATTGGGAAAATTGCTGGTTTAGAGATGATGGAAAAAGACCCAGTGACTCGTTTAGGGTCCTTACAAACCGGAACCAATATCTCTCATGGTAGGACCAGGGTTGAAATGCATTTTTTTCACGATTGAACAAAAACGTCTGCGTCTCGTCTCTTATCATTTTGAAACGTATAGGGGTGTTACTGTTGGGGCCTGATCTCTAGGGCCGCGAGATTTCAAAAAATTTCTAAAAACATTAGTTTCTCCATCAAATTTGACCAACCTTGAGAGCTTAGAACCTCCTAGTTGCAATCATTAATGGAGCTTATATTGGACCCCAACAAAGTTCAAGTTTTAGGGAGTTTTCGTCTTCGTTGGTTTGGAACCTGCAGTCGTTTATTCTTGGAATTGTTGTTTTTGCGACCGGGTGTTTGACCTCGCTTTTTCGATAGCTATATTATGATACGCTAAATCATACATGACCTACTCTACCAGAAAACCAGCCAATAAGGTCCCGGCTACATGCGATATCGTGTCGCCTAACTGATAATTATGCGAAAGAGAGTGTTTGCTTGATACTGTTGCATCGCTACCTGAAGTCAATTAAGATTCAAATAATTAGGTCGCTGTTGGGCATCTAACCTAAAGTTTTCAAAATAGGGCAACTTTTTTTTCAATGAGAGATGGTGGCATTAACGTGGAGCTGCAAATTCTAGGATTCCCTCTGTGAAAGTTCAAATGTTTTTTTGCCGTACGTACGACAGTGCGATTTAGCGTCTTAAATAACTGAGAAATAAGCAGCCACGCTGCTTTTTTTGCTATTTTTAGGCGAATAATGGGTTACTGACACGAACCAATCGGACGAGTGGGAGGAGTCCTGGCGTAGATCAACATCGAATTGATTAGCGAGATAATCGACACACATAATCGAACTTTGAATACCCTTAATGTTTGCTTGGTATTGTTGCATCGCTACCTGTGCTCAGTTTAGATTTGAATAGTTAGGTCGCTGTTGGGCATTTAACCTGCCGAGATGGCGCGGTTAAAACCATAAAGATTATGCTACTAGGTCTTGGACCCAAATTTGGCATTCAATCAAGAGCTACTTGTACAGATTTTACCACTGTATATTGTACACATCTAGCTATGCATCTACCGTATTTTCCTCTTCCGGAGTAAGCTAGTCATACTTTACAAGTTGTCACGCGCGCAAAACTCGTACGAAAGTATTACACCATGGCGTTGATAAATCCCAAAGACGGAAAAATAGCGTTTACACTGCAGTTATTAGCTGAATTTTTTGTTCACTAGTCCGTAAAGTCAAGGGCCGCGTCGGTACCGTTACGATATGTATGAGGAAAGGTTCATTGAGGAGCTAACGAATAGGCGTCGGTTCACGTGCCGAGATTCCGAGAATAATCAGCATTGTATTACGTTGTATCGTACTAGTATCAGCTTATCCAGCTTATCTACTTTAAATTACGACACTTACGGTAATGTGAAAACAGATCAGTGTTATACATTTCTCGCACTGTTCAGTACCAGTAAGTGCACAACTGATATGTTAACTGTACAGTACAAATGTACACTGTACAAACTTATAATAAAATCAGTTCTAGTCGTAAAACATGAATGAAATCTGAAGGAAAGCATAAAAAGATAGCTGATGGCGCTATTCGGCTTTAAATTCGGCTTCCGTAAAGGCCTTGAGTAGTCTGGGAATTGGTGTTTGCTGCGGAAAAGAGATTGAGGCCAGATCCTTGACCGTTCGTGCCTGAAATGACACAAAACGTCCCAATGTCAGACACCGTATCAGTTTGGGTTTGCTGCCTCATCCGAGCGGGTGTGACATCATATTTATTGCCATACTTCCGTGCGCGAGACCTGTCCCACCGTTCGAGTATGCGGTATTATCGGTGTTTATTGTTCCGTAACCAGCAGAGCCTCCTTAAACGAACAACGAATGTAAGCGTACAATCTCCATGACAAATGAATTGAAACATAAAACTACTCGTGAGACTTACCTCCAAGGGCATTGGCACTTGAGGTTCCACTGCTGGGATTGCCGCTGTTCCCGCCGTATACACCGCTGTTGAGCGGAGATCCATAAAGACCGAGACTACTGCCACCGTATGTTCCAGGGTACACCACGCCGTATCCTCCACCGTACCCTCCGTTGTACCCTCCGTTGTACCCTCCGTTGTACCCTCCGTTATACCCTCCACCGTACCCTCCATTGTACCCTCCGTAGTACTCTCCGTTGTACCCTCCGTTGTATCCTCCGTTGTAACCTCCGTTGTATCCTCCTGGCCGTCCGTATACGCCATACACCCCGGCACCGTATAGCTGGCTGCTCCAACCGCCGTATCCGGTAATCGTTGGTCGGCTACCGTATCCATATCCTCCGTATTGCCCTAATAACCATTTTAATGTAACGACATTTTATCAAACTGCCGCATCTATGTTTATAAGGTAGAAAGAGACATGGACTATGCCGTACCTCTATGCGCATTGACCATTCCCAGCAGTATTACACCAAAAAGGGCGGCAATCTGGTTCATGATGAAGCAGTTCGGTTGATCAGCACGGTCCTTTGGAGTAGCGACCCAACGATGAACAGACGCTATTCCAAACCTTTGAAATCTTTAGGGAGGTAAAGAGGAAACTTCTTCGGTTGGAGGATATGTTGGAAGTCGAACTTTTCGTTTTATATATATTGTACTACACTGTAAATGTTCGGACCGAAAAGAAATGTCCACTCGTGCATGGTCCAGGAAAGGGAAATATAAAAAGTATATTTAAATGTATGAGGAATGATAATGGTGCATTGAATTTTGTCGGTTTCCGGGCACTTGGGTAATTCAACTATTTTCTTGGTAAAATATTCAAATTCTCAATGGGTGTACAATACTTCCGCTTTTAACAGGCGGAATTACACTTCGATTTTACTACATTGACCATAAAACGTGAGTTGTTGCATTGGGAAGTTTGAAACGGTTTTTCACTTTATGGGCGACGGATCCATATTTAGAAAGTTGAGTTACGGTACGGCTATGGTACGCTATACGTGATCATACTACCGTATTGCTCGCCTTCATGTACAATCGTACGAACCTGAGTTCTATGACGTATTTAATGTCTTGTATGTATGATTACGATTCCATTATTTATTATTCGTCTGCTTCATTTATCAATTTCAAATACATATTTACAGCGATTTTTGGAGTTTTGTAGTACTTGTGTCAGCCCAGTAGTGTCAGTGTTTTTTTCTTTTTGAAGGGCTCTAAAATACAACCATTTCCGGTTAGGTAAATCATGATTGACGCGAAAAGGAACACAATTGTGTTCGGCACTTAAGTGCCGAACGATTCGCCATAAGCAAGTGCCAGAACTTTTAAGGCTCACAGGTACCGTCACGGAGGCGGTTCAAAAGTCAGCCTCAAGGCCACCCGTCACAATCAGCCCTATAATTAAAATCTTCACCCCTTACGAACGGCAAAAGGTAATAAATTGGAAATAAAACCGCAGCATCTGAGCGCCGAAGAAAGTAGAAAACTTGTCAGCCCAGCTCAGAAACGGGCATGGTGATCTCTCTACCATTTTGTCGGTGGAACGACAATACTTACTGTTCCCATTAATTGGCAAATGCGATCGCAAAATAATACAAATAGGCTCACAAAAAACTTCCCATTGATGTTTTAGTTGATCGAATTTTACTATTAATTTCGACATATATTACCGTTTTCCTGTTATGATAACATGAAACTACGCGGAAAAGTGCAATATGACTGATAACCAGCTTAAATGTCTGAGGTGTCCCTATGGCTGGTACCCTCATTCCACCACAGAAGAGGGAGAAGACCTCAACCGGCTTTCCCGTTTTCATCATCAGGATAGCGAACTTTTCTCTAGCCGTCGTCGCACTCACCGTTATTGTATTCCGTCGGCCCGAAACTACGACCGGATTCGGCGGATTCGTCGATGAACTCGGGCTCTCAAACAACCGATCAACACTTCGTTCGAATTCATCCGAAAGGCAGGAAGCTTTCATGTTCAGTGACTACGCGGTGGCAGTTCAAACTGTGATCATCCTCGGACTGACCGTCTATTTCACCGCTTATTATATCCGCTGCCTGTGGGATGTGGGCTCGCTGCCTGTGGGATATGGACTCGCTGCCTGTGGAAGGTGGACTCGTTGCCTGTGGGATGTGGGCTCGCAACAACTCGCTGGTAGTCGTACGTCAGCGCCGATGTGTCTGATGATTCTCAACCTCGCGGTCATTGCATTGCTGGTGTCAGCGACTTTTCTGGAATTTTACGGGATGCGGCTCGTCAGCAGTAAGGGCAATGTGGCGATGAGATGTGCTTCCGCGGTGGTGACACTGATAAATTTACTGCTCTGCCTGTGTGAGTAAATTCCATTTAGCAGCCAGTGCACTTTTTTTGCTTAACTACTCTAATCCCGTGAAAAAATCCCGCTGACTATAATGTGGTTCAATTTGCAGCAAGTTGTTGTTTTAAACTTTGCTGTTGATGGCATCAAGGCCAAACTTTATTTTGGATCTCAATGGAGAATAACTAGTCCGCTCAGGTCCAAAAGGTAAATCCCAAATAATGCCTGCAACTAAATCAATTATGACCAAGCTTAAAACGCAGGTATCGCGCCTTCTATCGCTTCCATTGGCAGACGCTTCCGTCTATTCCGCTCAAGTACCAGGGAACATTTACACGGATTCGGTAAAAAAATGGAACCCTCATCGAGGATACTAAGAGTAAAACTAGCCGTGGTGCTACTGGGCCTTGTTGGTGACATATTCAGGTAGCAGTAAAATAGGCAAGCGGGGCTTTACTTGCCTTAAAATGAGGAAAAATATGCTTCTCAACAGGCTTATTAGAGGGTCAAATCCAATGATCCGTAATAAGCAACCAACTTTGGTATTACTCTATAGTACAATACGCATTTTGAGCAGCGCCACAGCTAATTCAGAACATTAAAAAAGCGATAATGTAAATGGCTTAAATGCCTTTTCCTTAATTAGGGAAGAGGGTAAACTCAATGCCGTGGCCACTGCCATGACTCACTTTGCTCGTCCATCAGCTCGCATTGTGTTGAAGATCATGCAACGACGCATTCAACACAAATGGTGTCGAGCTGTTGCCTCGGAAATTAGGCAAATCCTGATGTCCTCCAGCAGCATGGTGGATAGGCCCAGCACTATTGCCGGCTCCAACCTAATGTTTTGGGATGAAGAAAGATTGCCCGAAAAATAGTTCAGTATGCGGTACATAAACTGTATTAGTATCAGAACTAAAGTATGAATGCAGCTTACTCCGGAAGAGGGAAGTACAGTACATCCATAGCTACATGTATAAAATATGCTGTAGTACGATCTTTACAAGCAATTCTCGATTGATTGACGTACCGTTATCTTTATGGTTTGATCGAGTCATTTCGGCAAGTGAGATGCCCAACAGCGACCGAATTATTTAGGTCAAAATTGAGTTCAGATAGCGATGCAACAGTATCAAGCAAACACTCTCATAATTATTAGTTAGACGACACATTATTGCATACATGGCTGGGACCTTATAGCTGGTTCTCTGGTAGAGTAGGTCATGTATGATTAAGCGTATCATAAAATAGCTATCGAAAAAGCGAGGTCAACCACCCGGTCGCGAAAACAACAATTCCAAAAATAAACGACTGCAGGTTCCAAACCAACGAAGACGAAAACTCCCTAAAACTTGAGTTTTTCGATGAAACTTGAACTTTGTTGGGGTCCAATATATGCTCTAATAATGAGTGCAACTAGGAAGTTCTAAGCTCTCAAGGGTGGTTCAATTTTGATGGAGAAGCTCGTGTTTTTGGAAATGTTTTCAATCTCGCGGCCCTAGAGATCAGAGACCAAAAGTAACACCCCTATACGTTTCAAAATGATAAGAGACGAGACGCAGACGTTTTTGTTCAATCGTGAAAAAATGCATTTCAACCCTGGTCCTACCATGAGAGATATTGGTTCCGATTTGTAAAGACCCTAAACGAGCCACTGGGTCTTTTTCCATCATCTCTAAACCAGCAATTTTCCCAATGGAATAATATTTTTCGCAGCGTGATATGATTATAATGTAGTCATGATTGGTCTATTTCCAATCAGAATTTGTTCTCATTTTGGCCTTGTTGGAATAGCGTCCCAAACTCAGATAAATAATTTAATGATATCGGCGTGTAATGGCATAAAAGGGAGTTAAATGCACATTTCCCTTCTGGCCGAATACCTTTGATTTGTTTACCAAATGCAGGTTAGGTTATTTTCTGCTATCGCACACTGAGGTCATTGTGCTCTTTGCTGATGCTGAGTCTCCGAATCGAAAAGTGCGCTTGTATATTGTCCACCAATTGCTGAGTAGGAAAGACTCGCATAATCGACATGTATGAAAATCGACTGAGCGTTCGGCCGGCTCTAGTGCTGGGCCTGTCCACCATGCTGCTGATGACCACTTATGACTGCCGAGTCCTTCACAATTTTTCGCTTGATGGACATTCCGCCGTTGTGGTGTTTAATGAAGACATCGGGATTTATCTTATTTGCCGAGACAACAGCTCAACACCAGTTGTGCTGAATGCGTCAATGCATGATCTACAACACAATGCGAACCGATGGACGAGGAAGGTGAGTCTTGGCAGTGGCCACGGCATTCATTTTACCCTCTTTCCTAATTAAGGAAAAGATTTTTAAGCCACCTTTATTATCGCTTTTTTAAAGTTTCGAATTAGATGCCGGCGCTGCTGAAAATGCGAATTCTACTATAGAATAATGCCAAAGTTGGTTGCCTATTACGGATCATTGAATTTGACCCCCTAATAAGCCTATTGAGTAGCTGATTTCGCATATAGAGCCCCGCCTGTCGATTTTACTTTTACCTAAATATATCACTAACAAGGCCCAATACCAATCGCTTTCGGCAAATATATTCACCGTTTCAGACAGTCGATTTCTGCAACGACTTTCATCAGGCTAACAGTCAAGATGGTTTCCATCCACAACTTGTGTATTTTCGAAAGCATGTAATGGGCGGAACGGCCTTCACCATCGGCGAAAGCTCCACTGCTGTATCATTCACGCCCGTCAATGAGACCCACTTACCCCACCAACCGTTTGGCCCCTGGGAAACTGCGGAACGAGAAATGCTTTCATTAAAGGCTTCCGGAGGATGTCCGATGTTCTCACCTGTTAGGACTGGAACTGGACGGATTGGCCGAATGATTTACAAATTCAAAACCGAGAAGCGCGACTTTGCCGCAGTGACTGAGTTAGCGCAACAGGAGAGAACCGTGTCCGGCATAAATTCCATTGTCGGCGGTACTGGTCTTTTCCTCATGACAAACCGTTGTGAAGGCCAAGAACTGTTTGCGTTGACCTGCAGCTGTCATGAACACACACCTTTGTCAGTACAAAAGTCAGACATGACCCCGCGACGGAGACTGTGCACGGCGGTCTTTTCTGAAGGCCACGTGGGGGTAGTTCTTGCTACCCGCATCGACGATCAAATCATCATCCTGTACCGCCATCAGCTTACCGTTCATCTCTTGAATCAGGTTTGATGCAAATGCTAGTGATATGCCAAGTGTTTGTCGTGTTCACGTGTAATGAGCGTCTCCTTATTCCCTGCTAAGGTGCAGAGCCTTGTGAAGCAGCCCTCGTTTCCGTTTTTCCTGAGAGAAGACGGCGAAATCCTCGCGGTAGCCATAAGCAACAAGGATGTCGCGGTTGACGTCCTGAGAGAGAAAGAGGTACGTTTGGAGATGGCAGAAGCTTGAAATATAGAACAAATGGAACAAAAATGTAAATTTAAACATGAATATAGTTTAAAATTCTACAAGCCATTCTGGGTTTACAGTGTCAAATGAAACAAAAAACAAAGGTAGGGAAAGGTAACCTTACAAAAGCAACAAAGTGAGCAAATGGAATAAAGAAACAAAGGGAACCAACGTGGAGCTTGAGAAATACATATTTAGTTGAAATTCCGTTGGACATCCTGGACTAGCATGTTAAATGGAACAACAAATAATGGTAAAGCAAGGGGAGCAAAGGTTTACTCGAAGCTTCATCAACCATGCTCCGACTAAAATGGAACAAGAACAACAAATACGAATCAAACGTAATCAAACGTAATCAAACTTTATGGTTCCACGTGTTCCATTTAAGCATAAGCCTGTCTAGTCTGATCTTTACGGATCAATTGCGGATTGCTCCTCTCGCCTGAAGGTTGGAACAGTCAGCTTAACCTTACTCGATCGACCATAGCTCCAAACTAATGGCAGCACAGAACTATAGAGGACATCATGTTAATTCTATGTCGTCTTCTAGCTTGTACGTCTGCCTTTGAATTCCTGTTCATCTTATTCGACTTGTGATCAATGTATAGTCTCAAGGATGGAGAACTGCGGATGGTGTATTTTAGAGAACAGGTAGTGTGCCCTAATGTGCAATCAGATTGGTTTTTTTTATGTTGAAATTTTATTAGGTGCACGATTCGTCAGACATGTTTCCGGTTTAACCCCACCCTGACCGACCAACGTATTTTGTTGTTGAACGCACTTTTTTATATATCTATCTTTTTTAAAATAAAAAGCCAGCATCTCTTGCCCATGATTACCGTATTGGTGACTGCGATGCTCTCTCTCCAACCCGTCTTGACTATGAATTCCACCCCTCCCGCAAAGATAAACGGTATCGATTGCGCTGAAATGGAACAAGCTGGCCCAAGATCGGAAAAAGACGAGAAACAAATCAGGCAGGTGAAGAGCGGCATTCTGGTTCCCCTCCACAAGGAACAGCACGCCTTTCCGGTCGGTCATAACTACGAGCAGATTCTGGCTTGTCAGCGCGGCCACACTTTTTACTTTTGCAACGTGAACAGTATACGGTTGCGACAGCTCGACAGCACCGCAATCGGCTTTGGGGACATTTCAATTAACCTGGACGGCCCAGAAACATCCGTCGAGAACCCGCAGGTAAAGTAATAATATCTTGAAATAATATCTTTAAATAAACTAACTCTCATTTAATTCGAAATCAGAGGTCTTGTTACGTGTGGAATTGTAAATTAGTTAATCAGTTAAATTAAAGATGATTTAATTTGCAATAAAAAATTTTGTTAATTTAAATAAATCATTTTTATTTAATTCAACGGCAGACTTTCTCATCTAAGCAAAACTACCCACAGGACACTGCAACGGCATTTCCGCCATGGTACTGGTACCCACAGGCGTGGCTGGAAAACATCTCGCTCAGCGCTGACGTCTACTGCTGCAACTCCCCAGTCCTTCCTCGCGACTGTTCTCGGGGGTTTAAACTGGTTTACGGGGACAAAACCGAGATCCCCGTGACCGCGGCGGTATCGGAAACATCACCGCCCACCGATGCCACGACAGATGCGCCAATAGACATGACTACCATGCCGACATCGTCTCCTAATTAAATGACTTCTCCTCAAACAGGTGGAATACCAGCTCAATACTTCAATTACTTTTGGATTCTGGTGGTGGTGGTCGCCTGTGGCGTTTTTGTGGCCATCGCGTGCTTTGTGTGGCGGAGATATTGCCGTTGGCGCGACGGCACCAATGCGAAGGACCAGATTATTTCCTACATGTCCGTTCGTCAAAAGCCGTAATGACCGCCTGGCCGTGAATATGAAGCAATTACTGTTCTCTCTCTTTTCGTCTATCGACTGGGATCCCGCCCGGCATTGATAGGGCCTCTAAAAGTACGGAAATGACAATGCTTCTACTTTTGTTAAGACCTCAGTATACTTGCATTGTGCCATTGTACATGATCACTTGATTTTCACTTACGGTCATGAATGTCTCATGAAATCCCTTTCTGAGTACCGCGTGAATCAGATGGCAACTCGAACCATCCCTCCATCAAATCGAATAGGGAAAACTAGTAAGATACAAGATTTAAAAACCAGTCGCTAGCGATTTTTTTTGCTACAAAAAGTTTTTACAAGGCTATGAAAAATCACCGCTACAACTTTCGAAAGCACTGCTATTGTATTGACCGGTTTTTAAACCTCGCGTCTCCATTAATAATATTACGATGGGTTCTTCCGTTGATAACTTCTACCTTTCATGGGTTATCTTGTTGATATCAGAGTGGCACACTTTTCCGGTTCTCCATGAGAACTGACGCCAAAATTGATACAGTAAATGTCTGCTTGGTACTAGTACTAAAGTTTGGCTCTAGTTTACAGTACAATAAATCCCTATCTACATATATAAAATGTGTAGTAGTACAATTTGTACAAGTAGTTCTCGATTGGATGCCGCACCGTAATTAAGGCCGAGCGCAGCGAGGCCGTGTTTTAAGTTGACACCCTTTTTAACCGGGGTTATGTTTGTGTGTGTGTGTAATCTTGAGCACGAGCGATCGATTCCTGGTGACGTAAGTGGGCGTAAGCGGCCAGTGCTGTCGACCAATTGCAGCATAGCACCTGCTGCGCGCGTGTAGTGGCCAGGTGCAGAGGCTTAACGGAGACTGATGCACTGGGCAACTTCACCCCCGCTAAATAATAGGTCGCTACCGCTACAGTAAAAGTCCTCTTATTTTGCCTAGGTCACAGGCGCGTTTCTATTGCGTGCCTTGTCTCGGAACAATTTCGTCGTGGAGCAAACGTGTTCAAACGCGTCTGTCAGGTACGCAAAATAAGAGGACATTTACTGTATACAAATTCCCCTAACAGAAAACGAAATTCGTAATTCGAAATTTGAAATTACGAAATTCTCCTACGAAATTCGAAATTCCCCTACTACATAGGTGTAAGTACGTTTATCTAACTTTGTCTTCACAATCTGCATAAGATAGGTACATTGGGTACGTTTGACACACTGCCATCGGAGGCTCGGCCTTTTTTTAACTGTGCATAAAGTTCGCTAGTCTTAATGGTTTGATCGCGTTATCTCGGCAGGTGAAATGCCCAACAACGACCTAACTATTTAGGTCAAAATTGAGTTCAGATAGCGATGCAACACTATTAAGAAAACACACCCTCTCTCATAATCGTCAGTTAAGCCACACGATATCACATACGTGGCCGGGACCTTATTGGCTGGTACGTAAGTAGGTCATATATGATTAGCGTATCATAAAATAGCCACTGAAAAAGCAAGGTCGACTTGAAAGCTATCAACCGCCCGGTCGCGAAAACAGCAATCCCAAGAATGTGCGACTGCAGGTGCCAAACGAGCGAAGACAAAAATTTCCTACAACCTGAGTTTTTCGATGAAATTTGAAGTTTGTTGGGGTTCAGTAATACAAACTTTAGTAATGAGTGCAACTAGGAGGTTCTAAACTCTCAAGGGTGGCTCAAATTTGATGGAGAAACTCATGTGTTTGGAAATGTTTTGAAATCCCGGGGCCCTCGAGATTAGACCCCAACAGTAACACCCCTATAAGTTTCAAAATGATAAGGGAGGGAGAGACTGAAGTTTTTGTTCAATCATGAAAAAAATGCATTTAAGCCCTGGCCCTACCATGAGAAGTCTTGGTTCCAATATTTAAAAACCCTAAACGAGCTCTTGGGTGTTTTCCCGCCCTCTCTTAAACATCAATTTTCTAAGGCAATAATAATATGGCATCATGATATGGTTATACTGTAGTCATGATTGCTCTATTCCCAACCATTCATTACAAAATGTGTTCCCAACTTGGCCATGTTTGGATGGCGTCGAAAATTCAGATAAATATTTTATCGGTATCAGCGTGTAATGGCATAAAGGGAGTTAAAAAGCAGACTTTACTTCCGGGTAAATACGTTTGCTTTGTTTGAACAAGGCAAATTAGGTTACTTTCTGCTACCGCACACTGAGATCATTGTGCTCTCTTTGCTGATGCTGAGACTCCGAATCGAAAAGGGCGCTTGTATATCGTCCACCAATTGCTGGGTAGGACAGTACACCTTAGGTAGGTAGAAAAACGGAAAAAAAAGGTAGAGCAAGGGAATCAAATAGAGAAACAAAGGGAACAAACGTGGAACTTAGTAAATCAGTATGAACAAAATAAAACAAATATTAAGCAAATAATAATAATAACTAGTGAATGGAAAAAAACAAAGGTATGGCAAGAGAATCAAACAAAAGAAAAAAGTGAGCAAATGGAATAAAGAAACAAAGGGAACCAACGAGGAGCTTAAGAAATAAATAAATAAATTCCACTGGACATCCTGGGCTTGTATGTTAAATGGAACTTTATACAAAAGTAAAGCAAGGGGAGCAGAGGTTTACTCGAAGCTTCATCAATCATGCTTCGATTTAAATGGAACACGAACAACAAATACGAATCAAACATTATCAAACTTTATGGTTCCACTTGTTCCGTTTAAGCTAAGGTCTAGTCTAGTTTTTTCCGAGTCGATTGCGGATTGCTCCTCCCCCTTGAAGGTTGGGGCGGTCAGCCCAACTTCACTCGATGGAGAATAGTTTCCACTCCATAGCGTGCCACACTGCCGGCGTCTATATTCTGCAGGCTATGTTAACCCTGGCTCGATATCCAGACTTTGGCAAATCCAGTTTGGTCGTGATGTGTTTTCCCCGGCCGCGAGAATCACACGAAAGGTAACCAGACCCTACCGGTGTGGCATGTTACGATGAACGATCACCCCGTCCTTGAGTGTCCCATACCGGGACGACTGCGCTCGAGCATCTGGCTCAACCCGCGGCATCCATTCTACGACCACCAAACGGTTCTAATCCAAGTGACGGACGGTCAACAGTCCGCCACTACTGCCACAGCTTCCATGATAGTTTACAAGAGCTGTGTTTAGCTCAGCTGCAGCGAATGCGTATCCCTCTATCCGACCTGCGGATGGACATTCCGAAATGGAACAGGCATGCGCGGCTCCAGCGATAACAACACTACACAAATGGTGACATGCGAGGAACCCGATGCAACGAAAAGAACTCCGGCTGCAAACTCTATAGATAGCACCAAGCCAATAATGCTAGAAAATATTTCAATTTATGGTCCATTGGCCGAGGAGACCGTTATACGGTTCACCAGGCAAAACTTGCCAGGGACTCTTGCAGTGTCAGTCGGGAAGGATGAATGCGTCATCATCAGCCGCGATAGTTCCTCATTAAACTGCAGCATTCAACCCGATGCTTCGTTTATTAAACCGGTAATGTAACGTTGCACATCGCAGATACGACAAAGGGGGAGCTGCGCTGCAAGAACTGCAGCTTCGCGTTTACGGGAAAACGTTGGAAAGCGTCAACCGTCGTGCCGGGATTCCCGCCTGCAGCGAACCAAGAGCTGATCAAGGTAAACCGAACGGACTCGGCAACCATTCTCGTTGGAGCTACCGGTGGAGCGGCTTTGGCAGTTTTTAAAATGAAAAGTCACCATCTTTTGCCTACAATTACCATATTGGTGACTGCGATGCTCTTTATCCAACCCGTTCTGACCATGAATTCCACACCTCCCACAAGGATAATCGGCATCGGTTGCGCTGAAATGGAAAAAGCTGGCCCAAGATTGGAACACGACGAGAAACAGATCAGGCAGGTGAAGAAGGGCACGCATTTCCGGTCGGTCATAACTACGAACAGATTCTGGCTTGTCAGCGCGGACACACCTTTTACTTTTGCAACGTGAACAGTATACGGTTGCGACAGCTCGACAGCACCACAATCGGCTTTGGGGACATTTCAATTAACCTGGACGGCCCAGAAACATCCGTTGAGAACCCGCAGGTAAAGTAATAATATCTTGGAATAATATATTTAAATAAACTAACTCTCATTTAATTCGAAATCAGAGGTCTTGTTACGTGTGGAATTATAATTTAATGTGAATGAATATAATTCAGAATTAATTTCAAACACCGCAAAACGTCGTTTTGTATTAAAAATTACCTCGTCACTGTTCTCGGGGTTTTAGACTGGTTTACGGAGACAAAACCGAGATTCCCGTGACCGAGGCGGTATCGGAGACATCACCGTCCACCGATGCCATGACTGATGCGCCAACAGACATGATTACCATGCTAACATCTTCTCCGACTTCAATGACTTCACTTCAAACGAGTGGAATACCAGCTCAACAATCCAATTACGTTCTGATTGCGTGGCGGGCGATTATCTGTGACATTTTTTTCATTGCGTAATTTGTGTGGCGGAAATATTGCCGTCGGTGCGACTGCACCAATGCAGAGCGTGGTGACTACAAGCTCGCTCTTCAAAGCCTAAATCACCGTCTGGCCGTGAATATGAAGCAATTACTGTTTTCTCTCTTTTCGTCTATCGACTGGGATCCCGTCCGGCATTTGAAAGGGCCTCTAAAAGTACGGAAATGACAATGCTTCTACTTTTGTTATGACCTCAGTATACTTGCATTGTGCCATTGTACATGATCACTTGATTTTCACTTACGGTCATGAATGTCTGATAAAATCCCTTTCGGAGTACCGCGTAAATTAAGTGATAATTTGAACCATCCGTCCATCTAAATGAGGAAAACTAGTGAGATACAAGATGTAAAAACCAGTCATCAACGATTTTTTTCGTGACAAAAAGTTTCTACAAAGCTTTAAAAACTCAAGGAGACTGACCACTACAAACATTGTGGCATAGCTACTGTAGCGACTGGTTTTTGAACCTCGCGTCTCCAGTAATAATAAGATGATGGGAAATTCCTTTGATAACTATTAGCTTTCATGCGTTATCATGTTGATTGCGGATTGGCACGCTTTTCCGGTTGCAAACTTCTCCGTGAAAGCCCTGCAAAGCGAAGATGGTATTATAAATACCTGCTCGGTGTAGTGCGACTTGTCTGTCTCCACGATTATATGTGTCGCACGATGTCTCCACTGAAATTGCTGGACCATTTCGGTCCAACTCATCCGGACGATGCAAACCGAAGATGCTCCCGGTACATTCTGTTTTCCACGGTCCTGCTACTGACCACTTCCCTCGCTTTGTCTTGTGGCGCTCCAATTCAGACAAGGCTGCAAACCGGGCCCAGTCCACTGTTCATGGAATCGTCAACCCAATCGACTGGTATGGAGAACGCTATGGAGAACCCTATGCCAACAACAACAGCCGCAGAATCAAGTCAAATCCGATTTGGAGACAGGAAAGTGAACATAATCGCACGACCTTGGTGGAAAACTGCTACAATTGTTGGCGTTCTTTGCCTCTTGGCGATAACGCTGATGGTCAGCTACCTGGGACTCCGGCGTCGGTATATTCGAGTCAGATTGGATTGCCACAATTCGACATGAAGGTTCAAGATCTCAAATATAAAAAACTTTATAATTTTGTACAGGTACATTATATGTTGTACGTTTGTTGTACGTTGTACGTTTGAGTTTCACCCCAATGAAAATATTTACTCTAAAAGTATATCGAAGAGTGCATCGGGGAGCACATCTGGAAATGTAAATTTACTCGCGCAAAAGTCCTGTTATTTTTCCCAAATATACTCTCCTCGTCTAAAAATTCCACCCCGGCAAATTTACTCGGCTGGGCCAAACGGTTCCAGAAGGGCAAATTTACTACTGTAGCAAGAAAAAATATTCCCGCACTTTAAAATTACTCACGGGGTAAAAAAAACAGCCGGTACAAAACTAGAGGCTACATTTCTACCGGAATTATATTCTACAGCACGAAACTTGAACATCTGCGAATTAATCTCTTATTTTTAATTGTTTAAAAAAATCAACTAATCCGCGCCCCAATCGGCTGCCTCGTCAATCTGGTTTTCGGCGTGAAAACGGGCGATGCGTCCAGTAAACGACTTGGTCCACTCCTTGGTGAGATCGGACTTCGACTTCGTTTCAATAAGCCACTCGGGTTCGTCGGATTTCTTTGAGTGACGAAAGTCGACCAGGTGCTCTGAAGAAAAAAAGATGTGCTGAATGACGAAATTATGGCGGCAGTAATCCGAGGGCGCACTTTTTCGATCCTCTCCAGGTAAATAAAAATTATTTCGTTGGCTGAGCCTGGAAATCTATTGAGGAAGAGACGTTCAGTTAGCAGTGTACGCCGCCAATTGATTGCTTGATTAGCAACGATTCAACTTTTAAACAGTAGATTGATCGCTTGATTGGTCAGGTTTTTGTCTATCATCAGTTCCCAACTAATTGATTGCTTGATTAACAAAGTATTAACAAAACATTCAGGCTATTCCGCAAAAGATTGATCGATTGATTGATTGATTTGAAAAAGACTTTCAAGCTCAGCCGGCGAAATCATTTTTAATATTTGTTACATAAATGGGTCTTTGAGAAAAAAAAATATAGAGTAATTTTGAAATCTGCCTCTCAAAATCTTCCCACGTGAGAAGCTTTTACCTTCCCTCTCCTGTGATCCATTCAAAAGGCCCAAAAACGACTGGGGAATGCAGTCGTTCCTCTCGGGACCAGATGCGACAAAAGTTTTTAGTGCTAGAACTCGTGGCTTGGGCATTTTAAAGTTGGGGAAGATGAGGAAAATAATATGGGAAAATTAACAGCCGTTGTAATTCAAAAAGCAAGATGTCTGACAGATTGAGAGTGTTTGTGTTGAGGTTCATTGTTCAGTGAATCAAAACCACAAAGGCATCCACGCTTTAAGTCCGCTGAATCACTGGCATTGCCTACCTTTGTTCAATGCTGCAGTATGAGCTACGGATCGCTGTATATAAAGCCGAATCTACGATTACAGTGTTTTCGCCTACGGACCTTTTCCAGACCCCCTCCGTACTGGACGCAGGGGGGTGGGGGATGGGTGGAGCATGGAGGGGAATGTAAAACTGGATAACTAATTTATTTGTTTACTTTTGGTTTATTTAAAAAAAAATTAAATTGTTGAATTTGTCATGGCCATGCACAGCCGAAATAACAAAAGACGAATTCTAACAGGTTCCGTCCAACTTGATCTTATACGGTTTGTCACTTTTAATCTTCTTGTTTGCATTTTGTGGTTTTAAACAAAGTGCGAAAGCCTGTTCGAGATATAAAAATGTACACGTTGGGTATAATTGCCTTCTGCCGGAAGGCATTTTTCTCCCGAAAGGCATTGAGTGGATAAATTTGCACTTGCGGATGTACCGGAAGTAGTTTTCTTACCCAGGAAGAGTAAAATTTGCCCTTAAGCAGCAAGATTTTACACCTCAATTTGTACGTCGAGTAAAACGGGAGGGCATCGGTTCCAGATTATCATTGGGGTCAGTCAGGTTTGAAAAAAATGCATTTTGCTCCTTTGGCCACCCCCTGGCCCTATCATGAGGGGCCTGGTTCCGACTTGTAAGGACCCTAAATGAACCCCTGGTCTGATGTACAGTACATGCAAATTAGCGTAATACAAAATATTTAACACTGAACAAACGAAAAGTCGTCCTCAATTGTGGATCTTCCTGTGTATTGAGAAATTCTTTCTTGAGATTACCAGTGGTCTATGACGTGTGTTCGGCTCGTTTTGTAGAACGGGTTCCCAAATCAGGCTCGATTAACGTAGTAAACATGTACCTTGCGTCTGTTCAATGTAAATTTAACTGCAGATTCACTCAAGTAGATGGTACAAGTACCAACCCAAACACGAAGGTTTCCCATTCGCATCAGACTAGAAGAAACCGCAAAAAATAAAATGAAAACACCGAGCTTCTCAATCATATCATCCGACCTAGCTGAACCAACACACCATCCACACAGCCTCCTAGGAATGCACATTAACAACACAGATGAGCGTTGGAGAATCAACCGGCGCAGCTACACTACCGTCACCGTGCGAGACCAAACGGAAAAAAAGCAAAATGGAAAAAAAATACGGTGACAGACACAGACAGACAGACAGACAGACAAACAGACAGACAGCCAGACGTCTGTCCGCCGTCTCAGTTGCTGCGCCGGCAGATCTTTTCAACAGACTGCGGCATCTTCACCTCTCCAGTCAGCTGATGCGCCGCGTGCCGAAATCTGCCCGATATTCTGCGGCTGATGCCTTCAATGGAATCCTGCACACCATCATCCATAACGGTGGTCTGCCAGAGTTGGAGCGTCTGTTGCTGTTTTCCCATTACGCATTCGCCCTACCAGCTTCCAAGGAGAAGAGAACTGTTTCTCTGACCACCCTCATCAAACCCAAATTGGCCAGACCCACCAATCTGGTCACAGCCCATGACGCAGCTTCACTTCTCCCTAAAGCCACGACATCGAAACAGCAGGAAGCGGTGTCCATGAAGATGAACGCCGGCGATGTTTCCGGTGCAGTGCGCCTTCTCTCGTCCGAGGATGCCGTGGTCACGCCAAGCCCTGAAGTGCTGGACATCCTCAAAACATAGCATCACGCAGCGAATCCCGACGCTTTGTATCCACCACCACCAGACACCGCCATAAACATTCTGGCGCCTATCACGTCCAAGGAGGTGTCGGAGGCCATTGCTTCTTTCCCCAACGGGTCAGCAGGTGGTCTGTATGGCTTGCTCCCGCAACACCTCAAGGATTGAGTTGCAGCCAGGGGAGACGTTACGGAATGCCTGGTGGATCGTCTTGCTGCCCTTCTCATCATCATGATGTGTAGTAGTGTTCCCTTTGCAGTGTGCCCCTTGCTGTATGGAGGAACTCTGACAGCACTCAACAAAAAGGACGGCGGCATCCGTACTATTGCCTGCGGGAACACCCTACGACGACTAGTGGGGAAGATTGTCAGCAGGCGGGTGGTGCCCGTCATGGGGGAGCTAATACGATCACAACAACTTGGATACGAGACGCCCGGTGGGGCAGAAGTAGTAGTCTATGCCCCCGGGGTTCTCTGGAAGAAGAGGAGGATACACTGGTGGTATTGAAACTGAACTTCAAAAATGCTTTTAATAAAGTCCATCGCAATCCATCGCACCAAATTGATGGCTGCCGTCCGAACTCACTTGCCGGAATACTACGCCCTCGTCTATCAGATGTATCGGCATCGGACAGAGCGGTTTTTTGGCGAGCATGTCCTACCATCCGAGTCCGGTGTTCAACAGGGGTATCCTTTGGGACCTCTTTTGTTTTGCCTCCTAACTCGTGGACGATCTGGCGCCATGCGGGCACGCCTCAACGCTTGGTGCCTGGACAACGGCACTCTTGGCGACACTGTCAATGTGGTGCTGCAGGACCTGCAGTCGGACATAGGAATGGGCAGTGACATCGGCTTGGAGTTGAACCTGGCAAAGTGCGAGGCATTGGTTTTTGCAGGTGATGTCGCCAACCGCCAAGAAGCAGGGGCTACGATTCACCAGTTCGCGCCAACCATTTCTTTCCCCGACCCGGAGGAACTGTCACTGCTTGCTGCGCCGCTGCTGCTGGAGGGCATATCGACCGGCATGGACTTCAAGGCCGCCACCCTCCGCTTTCTGGCCAGCCAACTGGGCATCCAGCCGGCGCACCAAGCCCTCTTCATTCTCCGCAACTGTCTCAGCACTTCCAAGGTGCTCTACATGTTGCGATGCTCGCCGGCTTAATCCCACCCTGACAAGCTGGAGGCGTTCGACGAGGTCCTCCGGCCCAGTGTGGATGGTATCACCAACACCGCGATTACGCCGATGATATGGCGCCAGGCGACACTGCCGGACAGCAAGGTTGGTTTCGGAATCGGGAAGACGAGTGCACTAACGTACCCGACCTACCTGGCCTCGGTTCACGCGTCCAAAGATCTCAATGCTATCATCGCTCCTACGGCCGACCTGGACGACTTCGTGGTAGTTCCTACACACGAGTGGTGCAGCCTCACCGGAGCGGACGCGCCGGTGGCTCCCAAGACTGGGACACGCCGATTGCGGAAAAGGGAGTTCTAAGTATGTGGGAAGTAGCAAATGTGCAGAATACTGCCAGACTACGCGTGGTAGCCTGTAGGAGTCTGGCGCTTGGCTAAATGCTTTGCTATCCCCAGCCTGGGCAGTTTCCTGAACGACAACAGCCTCCGCTTTTCCGTGGCCCTGCGTCTTAAAGGGCTGGTTTGCCAGTGTAGTGCAGGAGTCAACCCAGACGGGCAATACGGTTTGAGCTGCCAGAAGAGCGCCGGTCGGCTCGGCCGACATTCTACCATCAACGATATCGCCAAAAGAGTGTTGGTGACCGCGGGCGTTCAATCAACTTTGGAGCCGACCGGTCTTGACCGGGCGGACGGGAAACGGCCGGAGGGGTTGACGCTTGCACCTTGGACCTTGGAAGCGAGGGAAAGCACTGGCATGGGACGTCACTTGTGTGGACACCATTAAAGATTCCTACATCCGGGGGTCCTTGATTACAGCTCGCCACGCCGCGACAAAGGCAGATGATAAGAAAACCAGGTATCAGCATATCATGAATCGCGTGCTGTTTGGACCGTTAGCTTTTGAAAAGTTAGGACCATGGGGACCAGGGACAAAAACACTGAAATTGCCGAAAAGATGAAGGAACAGACCGGCGAAAAAGATCTCTAAAGTATTTACGTCAACGAATCAGCATTGAAATTTAACGTGGTAACGCAACGTGTGTCTTTGGTACCCATCCCTTTTCACGCGGTCTGGATGAGGTTTTTAGCGTTTTAAAAGTCAAAGATCAATTTCGCCGTTGTTAGTTTTTGTTATTTTCACGCTCAGAGCGACATTGCTGTGCGCGAGCGCCCTAAATACCAGTTATTAAAAGAAATTAGAAAAAAGCCAAAGTCATGTCATAGGAGAGCAGACAAGGGGAAGACGGAGGAGAAAGAGGATACTGTTCCAGGAAAGATACGCTTTTCTCGGACGGTGCTAGTATGTTTGGCTTGCATCTTCAGAAAAGAAAGGGTGTACATTACATTTACCAAATGCACAACGCATAAAGTCAATCCACGTGTGTGCCGATACCTTTGTCTATCTGTTTGTCTGTGTGTTTGCCTTTGTGTGTGTGTTTGTGTGTTTGTGTCTGTGTCTGTCTGTCTGTCTGTGTCTGTCTGTTTGTTTGACTGTCTGTTTGACTGTTTGTCTGACTATCTGTCTGTCTGTCTGTATGTTTGTCTGTCTGTTTGCTTGTGTGTCTGTCTGTACGTACGTAGGTAAAGAAAAAAATTCATTTGTGTAGGTATGGCGAGTATCATTACTACAAATCACCGAGCGGAATCTCCAGGCATTCCAATATGTCATTCCGTTACTTCGAGAGCCAAACGTATTTGGACCTCAAGAAGACGATTTTCCTGTTGAAGGGAGTTTCAGTCGCGTGCATCAAGAGATGGTGGAAAGCCAGAGTCAAGCCCTGAGGCTTTAGCATAAAGAGCCATGGGAACTCGGTCCGGGACCTTCCGTTCTACAGCTCTCCTTGACTTACAAATTCCATTCTGCGTACAACTGTACATAGATACATACCAGGTCTTGTTCTGGAGGGCACTGTGCAATGTTGAGGAGTAAACACTGATATTGCGGAGTTTTAGTTTTTGCGGCAGAAATGTATAAGTTACTGAAAATAAAAATTGACTTTCGAAACGTTTGAGGCAATGAGTTAGCTTTTATTTAAACTTGATTTGAAACTCATCAGGTTATTGGGCACTGTATATCTCGTTTCATCCGTTTCATCATTTGTTTTCGTTGCGTTTCGTTATTGTGGCGGGCTATCCAACATAGGTTTTGGTTTTCCGGAACCAATTATGTTTTTGGTAGCAAATGAAGGTGTGATCTAGGCCATTATTGAGATCGGATCTGCCATTGGTTTTGTCTGTATTTTTCGGGGTGTAAATTAAATTTCATTTTTTGGCCTGAAATGGATGCTCATGACATGGACAGGCGTTGTAAAAAAAACATTCGAGGCAATGGGATCAGTTATGACTGAGATATGGCGGTTCTGTGTTTGCCTCAAAAGCATTGCCGAACCCGTTCCATCCATCCATTTTAGTCCATCCATTTTAGTCTATCCATCTGTACAAGTGAGTTTTTACATACAATATACGGTAACTAACCAGATGGTCGTGGAACTGTGGAATTTATGCCGGACACGGTTCCCTCCTGCTGCGCTAACTCAGTCACTACGGCAAAATCTCGCTTCCCGCTTTTGAATTTGTAAATCATTCGGCCAGTTCGTCCAGTTTCAATAATAACAGGTGAGAACATCGGACATCCTCAGGAAGCCTTCAATAAAAGCATTTCTTGTTTCTCAGTTTCCCAGAGATCAAACGGTCGATGGGGTAAGTGGATCTCATTGACGGGCGTGTTTGATACAACAGTCGAGAATACGCCGATAGTGAAGGCCGTCCGCCCATTATCTGCTTTCGAAAATATACAAGGTGTGGATGGAATCCATCTTGACTGTTAGCCTGATGAAGGTCGTCCGAGATAAGGACTGTCTGAAACGGTGAACGTATTTGCCGAAAGCGAACCAAAATTCAGGCATGGTTTTATGTATGTAGCGCTACCTAGGCTACAGGTACAGGCTACAGTTACGTTGCCTCACGTGATTATGTTCGGGCCGAATAACAGTCCAGCCATTCATTTCACCCTTGCTAATTTTACTCATACTGAAATACGTCACTGTGTTTGGTCCAATAGTACACCGACTCTCTGTCGCGTTTGTCCCGTCGGAGGACTATTTGTGGTGGGTGACAGGCAGATCGCCCACCAAGGGGACCGACTTTCCATTAAATCATACATGACCTGCTGTACCAGCCAATAAGGTCCCGGCCACGTATACGATATCGTGTCGCTTAACTGATGATTATGCGAGAGAGTGTTTGCTTGGTATTGTTGCATCGCCATCTGAACTCAATTTGAATCTAAATAATTAGGTCGCTGTTGGGCATCTCACCTGCCTGGATGATGCGATAAAACCATAAAGATTACCGTACAGCATCCAATCGAGAACTACTTATACAGATTGTACTACTGCACATTGTATACATGTAGCTAGAAATGGGAACTCCGAATCTGAAGTTTGGAGTTTTTAGCCGGAGTTGGAGTTGAAACAGTTGGAGTTGGAGTGGAGCTGGAGTTGATCTGCGCGGAGTGGGATGTTGGGTTTTATCGAATTTTTGACCTTAAGATTTAATATAATTGGTTTATTGTGGAGAAATCAAACGTGGCCCACTAAGCCATAGGCCATGCGCGTTGCCCCGGCTCAGAAACGGAATGCAGTTTCTTCTCTGTCCTACCGCGAAGAGCTAAAGCAGTATATCGACTTGCCAGCTGTGGGAAGTAGTCTAATTTCTGATTGGAAGAATTGTGTGAAACTTCCTCGATTGCGATTCGAGCTTTTACGGTCCCTGCCGATATTAAACGCACTTTCAATTTGTGTGGTACTATTCTTTCTGAACGTCGTCAGCGAACGACTGACGCAAATTTCGAGAATCTCCTGATGTGTCGTGTGAACGGTGATTACAAATATAATTTCCTGTTTTTTATTACTTATATTTGACGGATGGAGTATATGTTAATTCTATCCTGTCTTCTAGCTTTTACGTCTGCCTTTAAATTCCTGTCCATCCCATTCGACGTGTGATTAATGTATAGTCGCAAGGACGGATAATTGCGGATGGTGTATTTTAGAGAACAGGTAATGTGCCCTAATGTGCAATTAAATCGGTTTTTATATTGAACTTTTATCAGATGCACGATTCGTCAGACATGTTTCCGGCTTAACATCACCCTGACCGACCAACGTAATTTTTGGTTGAACGCACTTCTTTATATATCTATCATTCTTAAAATGAAAAACCACCATCCCTTGCCCATGATTACCATATTGGTGACTGCGATCCTCTCTCTCCAACCCGTCATGACCATAAATTCCACCCCTCCCACAAGGATAAACGTTATCGGTTGCGCTGAAATGGAACAAGCTGGCCCAAGATCGGAAAAAGACGAGAAACAGATCAGACAGGTGAAGAGCGGCATTCTGGTTCCCTTCCACAAGGAACAGCACGCCTTTCCGGTCGGTCATAACTACGAGCAGATCCTGGCTTGTCAGCGCGGACACACCTTTTACTTCTGCAACGCGGACAGTATATGGTTGCGACAGCTCGGCAGCACAGCGACTGGCTTCGGGGGCATTTTAATTAACCAGGGCGGCCCAGGAACATTCGTGGAGAACCCGCAGGTAGAGTTTTTTTTTATTATTATAAGTACTGATTGAAATTGGCCAGCATACGCTTTATATCTTAAAAGAAATTATTATTCATTTAATTCAAAAGCAGACGCCTTTTTACCTGTGGATTTGTAATGTAATGTAAATTATATAAAAAAAATGTGTTAAAATAATTAAATCATTTTCAATTAATTCAACATCAGACTTTGTCATGTCTAATTTTTAATTTAATTTAAACTCAAAAGCTTGATCTAAGCAAAACTACCTATAAGACACTGCAACGGCATTATCGCCATGGTACTGGTACCCACAGGCATGGCTGGGAGATATCTCGCTCAGCGCTGACGTCTACTGCTGCCGCTCCCCGGTCCTTCCTCGCGATTGTTCTCGCGGGTTTGAACTGGTTTACGGAGATAAAACCAATCCGATCCCCGTAACTGTGACGGTATCGGAAACATCACCGTCCACCGATGCCACGAATGATACGCCAACAGACATGACCACCATGCTGAAATCTTCTCCGGCTTCAATGGCTTCACCTCAAACGGATGGAATACCAGCTCAACAATTCAATCGCAGTTGGATTGTGGGGGTGGTGACCGCGGGGGTATCGGAATTATTATCGTCCATCAATACAACAACTAATGCGCCAACAGACATGACAACCATGCTGACATCTTCTCCGGCTTCAATGACTTCAACTCAAACGGGTGGAATACCAGCGCAACAATCTAATTACGTTTTGATTGCGGGGTTGGTGTTTGCCGATGTCGTTCTTGTGGTCTTCGGGTTCGTTTTGTGGTGGAAATATTGCCGTCCCTGCAACTGCCGTTGGGGTGGTGTCTACGAGCCCGCTGACCAAAACGAAACGCCCGTCTGTCCGTGAGTACGAAGCAATGACTGTACTATCTCAATCATTTGGTGCTACATTTTAGATCCCCCGTATATTATGACTGCAGTGAAGCACAGTGTGTGCAGTCATAATGTACGGGTGGGTCCAAAAAGCAGCACCAAATTATTGAGACAGTACAGTACTGTTTTCTCTTTTTTTCGCCTGTCGACTGTGATCCCGTCCTGCATTAAAAGAGCTTCTGACAATGCTCCCACTTTTGTTAAGATCTCAGCATACGCGCATGGTGCCATTACACATGATCACTTGAGTTACACTTCTGGTCATAAATGTCTGATAAAAATCCCTTTCAGAGTACTGTGTAAATCACGTGATAACTTGAACCACCCTCCGTCAAATCGAATGAGAAAAACTAGTAAGATACAAGATTTAAAAGCCAGTCATTAGCGATTTTTTTCGCGACAAAAAGTTTCTGCAAAGCCATGAAAAATTAAGGAGACTGACCGCTACAACTGCTTTCGAAAGCATCGGTACTGTAACGACTGGTTTTAAACCTCGCGTCTCCAGTAATAATTGAAACTAAGGACACTTACTTAATGTTAATGATGCGCGCATCCGTTCTCCCATGGTTGGTCTCATCGGTTGACCGATCATGTTCTACCACTCCCTGCTCATAACACTTCCGGGTCTCTTAACACTTAATCAAACTCGAGAACCAATTTCAGAGGAAGTAAAGGTTTTATTCCTTTTGGCATTGCGAACGCCGAATGGGAACACGGATGATCCATCGGGTGCGTGAGAAGCAGAATTTCGGCTTCTCCTTCCTGCGGTTTGAAACTTCTCCACAACAGCAGCCTCATTTCATCAGAATGCAAGACACGCTGAAGTTGGCCCAGAGACCATTCATTAGTTAGGTCAACCAGGGGCGGATAGAGAGAAAAGGGTAGAGAAAGCACCATATCGGTTTCTGAGCTGGGCTGACAAGTTCTCTACTTTGTCCGGCGCCCAGGTGCCGCGGGTAAGGGGTGAAAATTTCAATTTAAGCTGAGTGTGACGGATGGCTTTGAGGCTAAATTTTGAGCCGGCCTCCGTGGCGGCACCTGTGAGCTTTAAAGATCTTACTCTTGCTTGTGGCGAATCGTTCGGCACTTGTGTTCCTTCTCGCGCCAATAATCGGAACCTTTACCTAACCTTAAATGATGGTATTATAGAAACCCTTTTAATATGTCTGCACTTATCCCATCGAACTTGATTACGTATTGCATGCTCAAGCGAAAACAAAAATAACTTGGAGTGATTAAGTAATTGGAGGGAACAGGGCTGACACTAGTACTACAAAAATCCAAAAATCGCCGTAAATATGTAGTTGAAATTGAATGATAGCGGGCGAATAATAATAATGGAATCGTGATCATACATACAAGACCTGCCATCTGATTCCTGACTCCGCCTGTTAAAAGCGGAAATATCGCACACTCATCGAGGATCTGAACAGTTCACCAAAACGCAGTTCGATTGCCCAAGTGGCCGGAAATCGATAAAATCCAAATGCACCAATATCATTCCTCATACCTGTAAATATAGTTTTTATAATTCCGTTTCCCAGACCATGCACAAGTGGACTTTTCTTTTTGGTCCGGATAGTTACAGACTAGTACGATATATAAAGCGAAAAGTCTGACGTTCAACACATCCTCCAACCGAAGAAGTCTTCTCTCCACCTCCATAAACCTTTCAAAGGTTCTTCGAATAGCATCTGTTCGTTGTTGAATCGCCACTCCGAAGAACAGTGCTGATCAACATAATTGCTTCATCATGAGTCTAATTGCCGCCCTTTTTGGTGTGATATTGCTAGTAATGGTCCATCTGCATAGAGGTACGGCATAGTCCATGTTTCTATGTACCTTGTATACATATATGTGGCAGTTTGATGAAATCTCGTTACATTAAAATGGTAAAACTGTACACTATTATATTCCTCGAACAAAGCGCTTGAAGCATCTGCAGAACAGAATGCTCGCTGTAGGTTTTTTAATATGTGGCGTGAATTTTATAGAAAACCGCCAGTTACACTTTTTTCCACTTAGTCAGAAATCGAGTGTAACTGACGTTTGCTGACAAATCATCAAAAACAAATTATCCAGCTAATAGTTAGGAGAAAACACCCCTCTACCCCTAAGCGTTTAAAAAAATACAAAATGTCGAACGGTTTTTCGGAAACCGAGTTGGCGCAGATGGCACTTTTCTACAGCACAATTGCACAGTGCACAACGCTCTGCAACTGGAAACTGGTCAAAACTAATTTAATTTACAGGTACCATACCGATTGAGTGAAAAACGACGGTTTTTGTTCACGATAGTGTTCATCGTTGCAATTAAAACTGTTTTGATTTTCGGATCAGAGGGAGAAAAATTATTGTTATCTAAAGGCTGAAATCTTTGAAGGCTGTTTTCTCGAAAAAGTCGTTTTTGGTCTAGTGCTTGGTTACCATTCCGTTACTTTGTTACTTCCGGTCCAAATTGTATAACCAAGCACTCAAAATTTTGGACATTCACCCCTCTGTCAGAAAATAGTGCAAACTTACTTTTCTCAAAAATTTTTAACTGGCGGGTTTCTATAAAATTCACGCCATATATGAAATTCCACCCGGCAGCCAGTGCATACGTTTTGCTTAATAACTGTAATCCCGTGAAAAATCCCGCTGATTGTAATGTGGATCAATTTGCAGCAATTTGTTGTTCTAATCTTTGCTGTTGATGGCATCAAGGCTAACTCTATTCTGGGTCTCAATGGAGAATGGCTAGTCCGTTCAGGTTCAAAAAGCAAGTTCCAAATAATGCCTGCAGCCAAATCAATCATTAACCAAGATGAAAACACAGGTATCGTACCTTCTCTTGCTTCCATTTGCAGACGCTTCCGCTTATGCCGCTCAAGTACCAGGGAGCATTTAAACAGATTTGGTGAAAAATGGAACCCTCAGCGAAGATCCTAAGGGTAAAAATAGCCATGGTGCTACTGGGCCTTGTTGGTGACATATTCAGGTAGAAGTAAAAACGCAAGTGGGGCTCTAATTGTCTTTAAATGAGGAGGACTTGCTACTCAACAGGATTATTAGGGAGTCAAATCTTACAATCGGTAATAGCAACTAACTTTGGCAACTAACTAACTAACATTACTCTATAGTAAAACACGTATTTCCAGCAGCGTCAGCAGCTAACTCGAAACTTTAAAAAGCAAAAATGTAGGTGGCTTATATGTCGTTTCCTCAATTAGGGAGGAGGGTAAAATGAATGCCGTGGCCACTGCCAAGACTCACCTTGCTTGTCCATCGGCTCGCATTGTGTGGTAGATCATGCAATGACGCATTCAACACAACTGGTGTCGAGCTATTGCCTCGGCAAACGAGGTAAAACCCGATGTCTTCACTAAGCACCACATCGGCGGACCTCCATCAAGCGGGGAACTTTGGAGGACTCGGCAGTCATAAGTGGTCATCAGCAACACGGTGGACAGGCCCAGCACTAGTGCCGGCCCCAACATGATGTTTTCGGATGAAGAAAGACTGCCCGAAAATGATTCGGTATGGGGTACATATACTGTGGTCGTACTAGTACTAAATTATGACCCTAGCTTACTCCGGAAGAGAAGAGTACAGTAAATCCATAATTGCATGTATAAAAATGTGCAGTAATACAATTTGTACAAGTGGTTCTCGATTGGATGCCGTACCGTAATATTTAGGGGTTGATTGCGCCATCTCGGCAGGCGAGATGCCCAACAGCGACCTAATTATTTAGGTCAAAATTGAGTTCAGATAGCGATGCAACAATACCAAGCAAACACTCTCTCGCATAATCATCAGTTAAGCGACACGATATCGTATACGTGGCCGGGACCGTATTGGCTGGTTCTTTGCTGGAGTCGGTCCTGTATGATTTAGCTTATCATAAAACAGATATCGAAAAAGCAAGGTCGACTTGAAAGCTATCAACCACCCGGTCGCAAAAACAACAACTCGAAGAATAAACGACTGCAGGTGCAATCTTCCTTCATCCGAAACATCATGTTGGGGCGTTGTTGCTTCCAGATTTAGTCTTAGATCTAGATCTTCAAGTCAGCAATCGACCCACAAGAACTTGTGACGCTCACAAAACTCGTACGAGTACTGGTATTACACCATGGCGTATGATAAACTATAAAGACGGAAAAATTCCGTGATAACACGAGTGACAGTAGACTTCGAAACCGTAAAGCCCAGGTCAAACAAAGCATCGACTATTTTTTTTAGAATGGCCGTTCTGATGGTGGGCCAAGGTGACGCCCCTCGCTTCAGAATCAATTGGAGCAGGCATGATTGATTGTTCAAACATAAATGAAACATGAATGAAAGCATAAAAAGATAGTTAATGGAGCTATTCAATTTTAAATTTGGTTTCTGTATAGGCCTTGGGTAGTCGGAAAATTGGTGTTTGCCGCGGAAAAGAGAAAAGAGATCCTTGGCCGTTCGTGCCTGAAATGACACGAAACGCCCCAATGTCAAACACTGTCAGCTGGGGTTTGATGCCTCATCGAAGCGGGTGTGACATCATATCTGTTATTTTAGTAATAAAATAATTAATTATTTTATCCAGTTATTCGTCAGACAGATAAACGGAAAAAGAAAAGATAGTAGGGCACACAATGGCGGACTAATCAAGAGAAGTTGCCCTTTAGTCATGTATGATGGCTGCTTGTGACTGAAAAATTGAAGTCTAGAGTCCGCGAGCACACTATTGTTTTATTAACGTAACAGTTCAGTCCGTACACTGTGGATCGATTAATGACGACACGACATTTTCCACGTCCCAGACGCAATTAATAATGCGGACCCGGGGAAGCGAACACCACCGAGTCAGGGTCCGACCGGCACATACGTTTCTGTGCTTACCCAACTAATAAAGAGCGGCAATCATAATGATTCTTCATTAGTCGTAAAATCCCAATTACTTTTCCTCAGCTACTGCGTTCCTTCATTAAAAACGCTATCCTGACAGAATATCTTTTTTAAAATGAAAAGTCGCCATCCCATGATTATCATATCTGTGACTGTGATGCTCTCTCTCCAATCCGTTTTGACTATGAATTCCAACCCTTCCACAAGGATAAACGGCATCAGTTGCGCTGAAATGGAACAAGCTGGCCCAAGATCGGAACATGACGAGAAACAGATCAGGCAGGTGAGGAATGGCATTTTGGTTTCCTTCCATAAGGAACGGCACGCCTTTCCGGTCGGTCATGACTACGAGCAGATCCTGGCTTGTCAGAGCGGACACAACTTCTACTTCTGCAAAGCGGACAGTATATGGTTGCGACAGCTCAACAGCACCGTGATCGGCTTCGGGGACATTTCAATTAATCTGGACGTTCCAGAAACATTCGTGGAGAACCCGCAGGTAGAGTTGTTTTTGGACTAATACAAATAGTGATTGGAATTGGTTAGCATACGCTTTATGCCTTAAAAGAAATTATTATTCATTTCATTCAAAATCAGACGCCTTTTTACTTGTGGATTTGTACTTTTTTGCAAATGAATGTAATTCAGAATTAATTTCAAACACCGGAAAACGTCGTTTTGTATTGCAAACAAAAAATTAAAGATGATTTAATTTGCAATAGAAAACTTTGTTAAATTAATCGAATCATTTTTAATTTAATTCAACAGCATACTTTGTCATGTGCTGATTTTAATTTAAATTCAAAAGCTTGGTCTAATCAAAACTACCCACAGGAAACTGCAACGGCATTTCCGCCATGGTACTGGTACCCACAGGCGTTACTGGAAAACGTGTCCCTCAGCGCTGACGTCTACTGCTGCAGCTCCCCGGTCTCTTCTCGCGACTGTTCTCGGGGGTTTAAACTGGTTTACGGAGACAAAACTGAGATCCCAGTGAGCGCGGCGGTATCGGAAACATCACCGTCCACCGATGCCACGACTGATACGCCAACAGACATGACCACCATCTTGGCATCATCTCCAGCTTCAATGACTTCATCTCGAACGGGTGGAATACCAGCTTCACAATCCATTTACGATTGGATTGCGTGGGCGGTGGTTATTTTTGGCGCTGTGGTCATCGGGTGCGTTGTGTATTGTAAATGTTGCCGTCGGCGCAAGCGCAATAACACGCAGAGCCTGCGTGCTCGCCACAAGCCTCTTCGCAAGTCTAAATGACCGCCTGGCCGTGAATATAAAGCAATATTGTTTTCTCTCTTTTTCGTCTCTAAACTGTGATCCCCTCTGTGATGCATTGAAAGGGCTTCTGAAAATTCCGAAATGACAATCCTCCTATTGTTATATATATCACTATATGCGCATTGTGCCATTATCCATGATCACTTGAATTTCACTTCCGGTCATAAATGTTTGATAAAAATTCCTTCAGAGTACCGCGTAAATCACGCAATAACTTGAACCATCCCTCCATCAATCAAATGAGGAAAACTAGTGAGATACAAGATTTAAAAACCAGTCATTAGCGATCTTTTTCGCGACAAAAAGTTTCTACAAAGCTATAAAAATTCAAGGAGACTAACCGCTAAAACATTCCGGCAATGTTACTGTAACGACTGGTTTTTAAACCGCGCGTCTCCAATAATAATATAATGGGTTCTCCCGTTGATAACTACTAGCTTTCATGTGTTATCATGTTGATTGCGTAGTGGCACGCTTTTCCGGTTGCAAACTTCTCCATGAGAACCCTGCAAAGCCAAAATTGTATTGTAAATGCCTGCTCGGTGAGGTGCGACTTGTCTGTCTCCACGATTATGTGTCGCACGATGTCTCCACTGAAATTGCTGGACCATTTCAGTCCAACTCATCCGGGCGATGCAAACCGAAGATGCTCCCGGTACATTCTGTTTTCCATGGTCTTGCTACTGACCACTTCCCTCGCTTTGTCTCGTGGCGCTCCAATCCAGACTAGGCTGCAAACCGGGCCCAGTCCACTGTTCATGGAATTGTCAACCCAATCGACTGATATGGAGAACCCTATGGAGAACCCTATGCCAACAACAACAGCCGCAGAATCAAGTCAGATCCGATTTGGAGACAGGAAAGTGAACATAATCGCACGACCTTGGTGGAAAACTGCTACAATTGTTGGCGTTCTTTGCCTCTTGGCGGTAACGCTGATGGTCAGCTACCTAGGACTCCGACGCCGGTATATTCGAGTCAGATTGGATCGTCAGATTCGACATGAAGATTCAAGATCTCATATAAAAACTTTTTCTTTTGCACCGCTACATTAAATGTAATTAACTGTACGTTTGAGTCTAAGTCAGGTTGGAAAAAAATGCATTTTGCTCCTTTGGCCACCCTCTGGCCCTATCATGGGGGGCCTGATTCCGACTTGTAAGGACCCTAAGTAAACCCCTGATTTGATGTACAGTACATGCAAACTATCATAATATAAAATATTCAACACCGAACAAACGAAAAGTCGTCCTCAATTGTGAATCTTCCTGTGTGTTGAGGAATCCTTTCTATCAACTACCAGTGGTCTATGACGTTTGTTCGGCTCGTGTTGTAGAACGGGTCCCCAAATCAGGTTCGATTAACGTAGTAAACATGTACCTTGCGTCTGTCCAGTGTAAATTTAACTGCAGATTCACTCAAGTAGATGGTACAAGTACCAACCCAAACACGAACGTTTTCCCATCCACATCAGACTAGGAGAAACCGCAAAAAATAAAATCAACACACCGAGCTTTCCAATCATATCATCCGACCTATCTGGACCAACACACCATCCACACAGCCTCAGACAGAGAAACAGAGAAACAAACAGACAGAATATTTAATTAAGAAAATTTCTGCAAGAATTTCACAGCGACCATCTAGCAATGCTCACTCTTGCTGAACTCCTGTTGAAAATTTTTACTAGTAAGTACTCTCTATAGGCTGAGTACAAAATGGCCTGCTTTCTGCACTCACCGTTCCGCAAGTTAGGGATGTGCAGAGATCCTCAGCTTAGTTCGCAGCAAATTGCCTGCCATCACAAAGCCTTCTAGTTCTGCAGATCGAGTCCCTGGGCCTTCAGCAAAGCGATCCTTTCTCATGTTTGACAAATCGGAATACGAAGACCGGCTGGATGTTGTCACGGACATCGATGAAGTGACCAGATATCATCAATTTCAATGCCAAAGCCAGATTGGGCATGCAGCTGAGTTTTGGAAGGCAAACGAAACACACCTTCCCGGGCTGTCTAAAATGGCGAAGAAATATCCTGCAACTCCTGATGAAAGTGTTCTGAGTGAACGGCTGCTTAGCAAAGCCGGCTTTCGCATTGATGACGAACGCTCGAATCTGAAGTCTAACAAGGCGGATGACTTTTTGTTTTTGTATAGCAATTGTGATAAATTTTAGTAAGTTCTAAAATTGGCGATGCGGTTTGCGGGTGCCAGCACGCGGGTTGCGGCAGTACGGTT
>LRSR01012988.1:0-13928 GCA_001579985.1 Hypsibius dujardini | reverse complement strand
GCAAGAGTGTGCATGTGCATGGGCAAGATTATAGTAGTGTGCGATGGCTTTAAAAAAATCAGTCACTGCTGCCGTATAAGACTTCCGATGGCGGCGGGAGATAATCCGCCCCGCTGAATGCCAATTAGACGGATTCACTCGGGTGTAGCACTCGACGGGGGCTTTTACATCCCGGACGGAGATTTAACTTTCTCAAGCAGCTCAGCAGCTGACGCCGAAGCAGCTGATTACAAACGATATTTACGCAAATAAAAATGGCACATTTAAACACAAAACTGCGTTATAAAAGTCCGATAAGGGAAAAAAAACCTCAACGGATTATATTTATAATTTATATTGATGTAAATGAGAGATTGACGAGATTGATGAGAGACACTAAGTATACAACGAAAAAAAGCTGAGAAACTGGAGAATTCTGCTTGTGGTACCCCTTGTGGTACCCCTTGTGGTACCCCTTGTGGTACCCCTTGTGGTACCCATTTTTAAACTAAAAACACGTGACACTGCTGAGTGACCACGAGGGACCACGAGGGACCACGTGTGGTCAGCCTGCTTACCTCTTTCGGATCCACTCAACAGACTATCCCGTTTGCCGCATATCGAGCCTCCGCCAACGCCGCTGCTGCCGGCGGAACTTCCGGCACTGCCGCAAACCACTCCGCTGTCCGCGTCGGACACCATGCTGATCTGGTCGCTCTCCAGCGCCTGCAGCTCCAGCTTCTCCATCATCCCCATGCCCAGGTCGCTGTGCAGCTTCTCCAAGCTCTCCTGCGACAGCCTGCGTGTTGTCTGCGAAATCGCACTCCCCGCACTGCTGCTGCTGCTGCTGCTGCTGGACGTCGCACCCGCGATCGCCTGGCTGGACAAACACTTTTCCGTGCAGGCCGCGCAGATATTATGCCCACAGGGCAGCATTACGGGGTATTTGAAGAGGTCATTGCACACCATACACCGCAGCTCCGACTCAATCCGCTTATAATCCATGATGATCGTCCTCCCTCGTCTCGTCCCCACAAACACGCGGCGGGATGAGCGGAAGAGTGGGATTAAAAGTAGGCCAAATGTGTGGATAGTAATAAAAATCGACCGACGTCCACGTTTATTATGTGTCCAATGGCCATGCGTATGTGCGAGAGATGACGGGAGAGAGCGAGCGGTAATATACTGTAATGCAAGACGAGCCCGGTCAGTCCAATGTAAGCGTCATGCGCTCATCCCCCTCCCCTGATCAAATTTCCATTCCAATTCCCAGACCGCGGAAGAAGAAAATATTGGTCAATGTACTCGTAGTGTTAGTCCAAGCTCGTAAAGAGGCCTCTTGTGCGCGCGTTTTTGCCAATAACATAAGCGTATGCCCAACACGTCGGCGTCGTCCCCGTTTCCGGCGCTGCTTTCGGTGAGAATTCCCTCTGCGATCCGTGTGCTGGCGGTGTAGGATGATGGGTGTAAATGGCCGCGGATAGATAGATTAGTTTTGAAAATAGCACAATGTTGTTGCAACACCCGGAATATTCAAGTGGAGAAAGTAGAGTGTGTGTATGCGTGTGTGTGTGGGGGGTGGTGCTGGAGAACGGGCGAAGGAAGCATGAGTATCGGGACGGACGGAAAGGAAACTGTTTCCGTGACTCACACACTACTGAAACGTTTGCTCACGAAGAGACAGGCAGGCAGGCAGGCAGGCAGGCAGGCAGGCAGACTGTCTGACTGACGGAATTCGAATGCATGCACAAATTAGCTGCTGGTCTGTCTGTCTGTCTGTGTCTGTCTGTCTGTCTGTCTGGTTGGTTGGTTGGTTGGTTTGGTTGGTTGGTGAGGCTTGGGCTGCGATTGGAGTGGCGTGAATGAGAGCGGCGGCAATTCCGGCCGATGGGTGTGACAAGTGAGGAATCTTCGCCCGTCCCCCCCTCGCCTCTTTCCAATCCCGACGAGGACGGTGCCCGCGTGATCGGTTAGCGTAATCGTTAGCAAAACAACTTCTCAGCTGTTGAATCGAAGGAAGGAACATGAGGGAAGAAGAATGAAGTGTCTGAATTCAGTGGGTCAGAGAATGTGAAATGGGACGGACTTGTCGGCTGAGATGCGTTGGGATTGGTTGGTGGTTAAAATCGTTGCCTACCTGTTCAGTTCCTATCAACGGTGGTATTGTTCTCGAAAAGGACGTTTCCCTCACTGGAAACAGGACTGAGCTCAGCTTAATTTGTACTTGACTTAAAAGGTTTAGCAGTAGAACAAACTGCACAGGTCGCTCATTGCCTTAATTTGCAGTCGTACCTTGCTAGTTGGGCCACAATGCAAATTGATCTTGTCAAATAACGGAGTGTCCAAGTTTAAAATGTGCGCAACGCAAGAAATGGGATTTTCACTGACTTCAAAATAAAAGTTTCGCACATCCTAAAATTCCCCTAAAATAAAACTACAAAGTCAAGTATTACATCTGAAAAGGTGTTATGACGTAATCAATAACTGCGCGAAATATCACGCACAGCGAGAGCTCAGTCAATTTAATATTCAAATTCCATGTATCGTAAAGTAGCTGAAATGGGTCATCCACCAGCTTACAATTTTACACTCCTCCCCTTATTCGATTATGCAAGGTATATTGATGATGTTACCGGCATGGCCGTCGGACAATTTAGCAGCTTAAAAAGTAGGAGCAATTTATCTTTCTGTTCAGTCCAGTGAGTCAGTCAGTCACACACGCTCACAGAGCAATATAATCGATTCGATTATCGTGCGCGCTCATTTTGCCGCAAAATGCAATTGTATAAGTTGTGTGAAAAAGTTTAAAAGTCGCAACTTACCCGTACTGGACACTCTCATCATCACGTCCGACCTCTTTTCCATCATCACGCTAGATCGCGTCGCGAGGACTGGCGCCACGTACCGGGAGGGGAGATCGCTTGCGAGTGAGTGAAAGAGCGCTTCCTGTTTTACGGCCACTCAATTACCGGGGCTGGGCGTGGCGTGCCTCACACACACATACACACACACACACACACACACATCCACACATCCACACACACGCATACACACAAGTGGGAAAAACCTTGCGCTAACCGAATTAAGCACTTTAACTCGGGGCTGTATTTTACAACACGCGACAAACGAGTGTAATGGCTTGACTCGGTTAGCCCAAGATTTTTGCCACGTGTGTACGCACACACAGTCCCCTTCGTTAACGATTTATCTTCCGATCTGGCTACTTTATTCCGCGCACCAGACAAAAGGGGAGTCAAGCAAAACACCCATTAATATTTATCAATGCCTAATGATCAATTGACTTGATTTGGAATATTATCGGTTGGGGATAGACGAATTCGATTATATCGCCCATAGATCCGTAATGGAGGATCGCAGATCACGTGTGGGACGACTATGTCTGACATGAATACAGTCTGATCTACTGTACTGCCACGATTTTAAGGGTGGGTTAAGCCCCGCCTCCGTCACACACGCCTGTGTGCTGAGTGAGCACACACACAGTTGTGCACACCCGGTGTAAAAAACCCACCCTTATAATCGTGGTAGTACAGTACACAGCGAGATCCTTGGTTATCGTCTCCCTGAAAATTCTGCACCAAAAAATTGACCGAACACAATTATTATTAAAAAAATCGTACAAAGAAAGCATTTGGGCAAAATTTCATATAGGCATGAAACCAAATATACAGAATAAAGCTGTTCTTCTGTCGCAACTCCGAGAACTTCTTCGTTCGAAATTAGGTTGATAAAGTGTGCGGCAGTATGAGACAAAGTGTGTATTTCGGCTCACCCTCCACGTGGTCGATAAATCGGCTCAGTCATGAATTTCTCTTTGACTGCTGCTGCTTGATTGCTTGATTTTTAGCAGTGCTATAGTATACTAAGATATAGTACAGCGAATCAAACAATCAAGCACCTGCCATCAAAGAGAAACCCAAGAGTGAGCCGACTTATCGACCAAGTGGAAGGTGAGCTGAAATACACTTTGTCTCAAACTCGTAGCCGCATTTGGCTAGTACTCATACTAGTAGATCTTGAAATGTTTTTCTATTCGATAATAATTAATCATCAATATACCAGCGCCGAACAAATGAGCATCACATTCTCTCTCTAAAGCACAGTGCGAGAGGAGGAGTTGTCACGCTCCGAAGAGCTCTCAGAGCACGCTATATATTTTTAGTTGTGAAAATATTTCGGTAGTGGTCAATATTTTGGTCACTTTCTGACAGGCGGCCTGATTACAAGGTCGGCAACTATGCAGTTATCACATTCCTCACAAATTACAGCATTCAGACATCTGCACGTGCAGCCGTGCATCGCATTAGTCGGCGACTATTGTTGCGGATCGTTAGGATCGCTGCAGTACGGCGATAAATCATGCATATTTCCCTCCGTCCCTTTCCCCACGATTATTTACGGCCACTAAATTAACTCATTTCACAATAATAATATATTCAGAATCAAAGCCTACTACAGTAACCGACAGAGTTTAATCTAACGAAGGGTCCTGGAAATGGGCAAAAGGGGCGGGGGCAGGGGT
This sequence comes from Hypsibius dujardini, assembly GCA_001579985.1. Lineage (NCBI taxonomy): Eukaryota > Metazoa > Tardigrada > Eutardigrada > Parachela > Hypsibiidae > Hypsibius > Hypsibius dujardini. Next base: position 9,406 of record LRSR01012988.1, on the reverse strand, counting down.
AACAATTGAACAATCAACCAATCTACTCGACTAAGATTGCTTCGAAGCTCCGCTGGTTGATTGGTTGATTGTTCAAGTATTACCCCTGTCCCGCCCCTTTTGCCCATTTCCAGGACCCTCCGTTAGATTAAATTCCGTCGCTTACAATATATGTCTACTTCTAGGCAACCGGATTTACGGCCAGGTCATTACCGGAACGATGCACAGTAACGTCACCTGTCAAAAACACTGTGCAGAATCCAGTTATCCCGTTGTCTGAATTTAAATTGCCTTGTTTTCACTAAAAAAAATGGCATTCAATTTAGGTGATAAATTCACCATTCATTCGTTGCGGCTTGACGTGGTTGAACTGCAGAGCCAGTTAGACAAACTTCTCTCCAGTATCCCCGAACCGTTTATCTCGTCTTTCAAATCGTGGAAGCACCCATCACAAGACGCTTTCTCCGTCCGCTTGGACGCGGTCTTGGAAGGATGTCATTTTGATGAGAGAAACGCGGAAGTGTCAAAAACGGCTCACGTCGTGCTGCTGGAGATGACGGTTGACCGACTGCTCGCTTACATCCAGCTTTTCGGAGTTGTGACGGAGAACCTTCTACGGCATCACCGCGAGCTCAGCGATCCATCATCCGCGTTGGCTGTGAAAACATGCGCCGGATTAATTGTCAAGAAGCTGGATAGGTTGTTGGTGAACGCTTTTGCTGAATGGCAAAGAAGAAGGCGGGAAGTGTTCGAGCGGTTTCCGCAGAAGGAACAGCAGACAGACAATGAGGAGATCAAGCTGCGGAATGAATGTGCGGATTGTCAGGACCGAGTACGGGAAATATCCAACTGTGCGAAGGTTCTGTCGACCCTCTTTCCCGCCCTAAAACTTCCGGGAAATCTCACCAAAGCAACCGCCGAGAAGCACCACGAACAGGTTTCTGTCTGTTGCGCCGCCTTCTGCGAGATGAAAGGTGTGAGCGGGAGACTGCGGGAAGGTTTGGTGCAACTCAACGGGAAGAACCTTCGCTTGAAATCAGACCTGGAGGGATTGTGCCGAAAAGCGATGCTGTTGGACGAAACAGCTGAGAAAGAACAGCAGTATTTGACTGTGTTAAAGGACGAGGTAAAGGAGCGGCAGGAGCAGAAAACAATGGCAGAGAAAAAGCTGGAGGTCCTTACGGGGTCTCTGTGGCAAGAGAGGGCGAATCGGGAAGGACTGCGGGAGAAGATAGGGGGAAAAACAGCGGAAGCCGAGGGTTTACGACTGAAGATTTCGCAGTTAGTGCGTGAGTTGGATGTGCTGCACGCCGAGTCGGGGAAAGTGGCGACGGAACTGGAACGGGAACATGAAGACCTGACGGTGGAAAGCAAAGCTGCGCAGCTCCGACTAAATGAGTATGAAGGTTTCGGTGAGTTCCCAATTGCCTTTTCCAAATGATATGCGAATGATGTCATTAGAAAATAAATTTAATAAGTTAAGAATTAATATTCCTGCTGTTGGGCTTTAATTTATGGTGAAACGAAAGTTACGTTCAAGCAATAATAATAATAATTTACTAATTTAATAAGTTAAGAATTAATATTCCTGCTGTTTAGCTTTCATTTAAAACGAACGTTACTTTTTGAGCCATTTTACTTTTTTTTTCACTAATGTTTTGGAAGATGTTTTCAAATACCGTGTATTGCATTCAGACTTCAATTGGACGTCGAAGATGATCACATTAACAGAACAGTCCCGAGATGTCCGCATAAAATGGGAAAAAGCAGAAGCCTTGCTTGACGAACAGCAGAAAGTAATCGAAAGGCGCAACGACGAAATCGCCGTTGCAGCAGCCGAAAATCTTCGTCTAATCGAGCTCGTACAAACGACCAAGCTGGAAAAAGCGGTTGCAGAACAGCGTGCGAAGATCCAGTCAAGCACAGTCGAACCTGTCAAGACTGTGTTCCCCGTGTTCCCTGTGTTCCCTGTGTTCCCCGACGTTCAGTTTGGGGATTGCTGCGGATCCGGTTCCCTGCAGATCCCCTTAGCGAGCTCTTTCCTACTCACAGCTTCCGGTGATAGCACAACAGCGCAACCTGTTTTTACTGTGGGCTATGCAGAAGCGCCCATCTGCTACTCCCCGTCCCCGACTACGACTACGACCGAGGCACAAGTCACGGTCCCTGCAGTGACACTGCCACCACAGAAGAAGCTTCAACTGCCGGAACACTCAGACATGAACGCCGATTTCAAAGCACTCTTTGCTGATTTCCTCGAGCTGCCGGATGTGCAGAGCATGCCGGAGTGGGATCTCGTGTCGGATGTCTCGCGGCGGCAGTACCTTCCGGATTTCGGGATATCTGACAAGGAGCTCGCGGAGAAGCTGGTCAGGGTAGAAGAGCCGACACCGGCTTCATCGAGTTCACGATTGTCGACTGCTCGGAAGAAATTAGTGTCCGCTCTGTCTAAAGCAAAAATATGCGGTAGTAATGTAGCAAAACTGAGTTCTAAAAATGCGGTGGTGCGACCGAATCAGAAGCTGGTCGTACCGAAGCCCCAAGTGTTTGAGGCCAGCTGGGTCGTGACCAAACCTAATGTTAAGACAAATAAAGTAAAAAGAAAATATCCTCTCGCGTACGATTGACTCAAGTTAAAGCCACTCCGACAGAGATGTGTGCTGGTGACTGGTCGCGACTCGCGACTGACAGACTCTTCAATTCACGTATTCGAGGGAAGAATGGGAGATGATAAACCTGCCATGCTGTAAGGTCCTAGCTTCATTTCTCCAGGGTACGGTGGGTATGATCGTACGAGTATGATGATCCCAAACGGTTGGTAGCCTCTCCCATTCTTCATGAAAGAACTGCCAGTCGTGACGGAAAAGATCTATTAAACCGATAAAGGCTGTGCTTCGTTAAGGAATTGTTAACGGAAGACCGCTCGATCTCAGGAACGCAGGCCGACCAGTGTAGCACCGGATAGTGTTCATTTCATGGATAGTTCTTACTGTAGATGCAACTAGAAAACGGTCGGTACCAAGAAAGTAGAAAGAAAAGCACCAGCGAACTACATATTAGGCGGCCTCACAACCGCAGTCTAAAGAAGAAGACAAGGAAAGAGTAGATCTGGGTGTAAATACAAATCAGCTCGTCAAGGGATTCGGTTTCATTTGCGAAACAAAAGAAGCAGCTGCATTACCGCTGTACATCAGCTCTCGTACAGCCTTCTTCATATCGCCATGATTTCGCTTGAGCAATCTTTCTGCGTAGAGCCGTTTAATGTCGAAGTTTTCCACCTAGTAAGGACAAGCCCATACAGGTAGGTTATTCCATTTCAACAGGGCAAACACACTGGCAAAGAGGGAAATCAATCACTCAATAAAACATGTAAGTGTGTGGACTGGAATTTATTCCGCAGATCAACCAATCAACTAATACATGTAAATAGTTGCGCGTTCATTCATCTTTCGCAAACAATCGACAAACATATCGATCAATCCTGCAATCAATCAACTGACACGCTTTGGTTATATCCAGTCGATCGAAAAAAAAAACTATGACTCCACTAACCAACGCGTCAATGTCCACCCTCCTCAAAGTAACTACAACAGGCCCTGCTGAGGCAGTTTTGGCTTGCTCCGAAGCAACGTTACTTAACAACTGGAAGCACATAAAACAAAAATTTAAGACCAATGAAGATGTCTCTTTGAAAAGTGAAGATGTCAGCTGACGGTTTCTACGAGATTATACTTACCGCACTGGCATTTCCGCCGCGAGAAAACTCCTTCTCTTCGCTGACATCGGTTACTTTCTCCAGATCCGCGGCGTTTTGAGCACTGGCTTTGTCCATCTGCTGTTGCGGCTCTTCGTCGGCCTCTTCAATCTCCGTTGCGGATGCGCCGTCTCCTTTGGCATTGTTGTTGTGGTCCAATATTTTCCCATCCTGCGATTTATCCGACATTTTTTAACAGTACAGCTAATAAGAATAACTGTATAGATCAGATAAAAAGCACAATTGTCGATGAAAATGAAAAAAGAAAAAAGAGATAAGCAGAAAATTAAACCACTCAAAACTAAAACAGCCAACTGCACGCACGAAGCCACGAACTGAAGCGTAAAAACCTGCCAGATATTTTAAGCACTTTCCCTGTAGGGAAATCGTCTTTTAGGTTAAGGAAGTATGCCACTAGCTGGTTGATTGGACGATTTCTGAATTCACTAGTTCGTCGTCGGACTATCTTGTATTATTTCACCTCTCGTCGGTCTCCATTTCCTATCAATCGCTTGGTTCGCCGCTTTTACGTAGAGGAGCAGAATTTCTCAAGCTGTAGCTGACGCAGGGTCCGATGAGGTTCCACCGCCTTCCACGAACGAGTGCTTGATCAGCTGAATCCGTGCCGAGGCGCACTAAGTTCACAGCGTACAATTGCAACGTACAATGTATCGATTGATTGGTTCATTCACAGCATACAATTGCAACGTACAATGCACCGATTGATTGGTTCATTCACAGCATACAATTGCAACGTACAATGCAGCGATTGATTGGTTCATTCACAGCATACAATTGCAACGTACAATGCACCGATTGATTGGTTCATTGATTGTACAGTTAACAAACGTCAAAAGGAGTACAGCACAGTAGAAATGCTTTTCAGAACTATTTCAACCACTAAAACGGCAACAAATCTTCACCAACCACAATGCAACCTCTAAAAAGCACAAACGGTAGAAACGTCCGTCAAACTTCGGCAAAAGAGGTATTATTTCGACACTCCGGCCGCTTGGATCTGTTTCATTGCCTGTTCGTCCTGCATCGACATGGACGTCAGCTTCTTGCCTATCCGGTCGTGCACTTCTAGGTACTTGGCCACACACCGATCCACACACACGGACTCGCCTTTCGTCAGGTCGGCGTCCTTGAAGCGCAACGGCAGGCATTTCTTGAAGCACCCATTGGTCATTCTGTGGTACATATCCGACATCATCTCAATTTCCAGCTCAGCAACAATGGATAGCTGATCCTCGGTTAGTCCTTGGACATTGGTCATGGTGGCGGGGTGGAGCGAGAAAGGAGGAATGCGTGCTGGGGAACTGGAGTGGACGAATCGCGACGCTCCGCACAGGAAAATCTGAAATAAATAAGCTGCAAGAGTTTGAATGGAATTATTCCGTCAAGAGCGAAACTCCGGTGTCTCAGATTATCGCTAAATCTCAATCATGAGATAATAATAACAATTGGGATTAGGACAAAAGAAGGAATCTTTCAAACCGAGGTTTTACAACTACAACTTGCTATTCGCAAAAGTGCAATGCTGAAATGCTGAAAGAAATCTCCATTCCCCCAAAACATGCTGGACCCCTATCCCCCCGGAGGCAAACTTAAGGCGGGGCTATTGCATTTAAAACGCACTGTTTGAGTTTAAAACAAGCAAATATTTTACTGGTACTCGTCCAGAACGCCGAATAAAACCACCTGCTTTAAGAATTACGCGTAGGTTTTTAAACGTTTTAAACCCAGTACCCAGTTCGCACTGTCATCGCGGTGTAGTTGCATTTTTTCCACAACAAAAAGCAATCGTCACTCGTCAGATGTGTCAGATTTTCTTTTTTAATTCTGGTCTTCATCTTCTTTTTTGGCTAACTTTCTAGTTCCAACTGTAATACGGCATTCTCGGAAAAAGGTTTGTGAATACCTCGTGTTGCCTACTCGTACTGTTTATTCGGTTCTCCAAGGTCCAAGAAAACGAGTAGGAGTGGGAGTTTCATGACTTTTTCCGACCAGATGGATAGATTGCTCGGTCAGCGAACTGCCGTCTCGCTTTTCGGGTCTCGGCCATCACTTCTTGGATTTCGACTTTGACGATATTCTGTTAAATCCAACGTTTTTGCTTTCAGATAGGATTATTGCGACCCTGAAAAAAGTTTTTGCATCAACTTTCCTAAAAAAGAGAAGACGCTGATGGAGGATCCGCTGCTGCCTGTGGCGGGGCTTCCGCCTCCGCCCCCGGACGACAGCGTGTCTCTGGCCAACACGGAGACCTTCTTGGCGTATTTGAGGAAAACAGTCGCATTGGTTTTGGGAAATGGTCCCGCGGGAGTTTCGGTGGCCGGAATCTTTGACGATAAGACCTCAGTGGAGACAGCCAGGAAATTCCTTTCTGATCCGCAGATGCGAGTGGTTTTGCTACAAAAAGTCCCTCGCAAAGGTGCTTGCTTTTATTTGTTATAAAATGCAAGTAAGGTATTTCAAAAAGGCTGATACATGGTGTTTCCTTAGAGAGTACTCCGGAGGATGGAGCAAGCAGCGGCAGTGGCGGAGGCGATGGAATTCTGGAATGTGCTTATGTTATTTCCACCAAAATCGCGTACAGTGCGCAAAATACAAGCAGGTACGTTGGTTGGAAGATGTTTGTGTCGGAAAATGCAACCGTGTTCGTCTTTTGGAGTCAGAACTTTTTGGGCAAATGAAATATCTTATGACGTCTACATTTCGATCATCAGTTGATTGATGGATTACTGAGTCGTGTTAGTTTTTCTCTCTAACTTTCTTGGAAGTGATTGATTGCTTGATTGCTTGGTTGTTGTCATGCAAAAATGCGAACAATGCAACAGCAATGCAGTGCTTTTTTCGTAAACCGTAAACGTAAGTATCATTTCAAAGTGACTGGAATGGTTGATGGCGTACCGCTTTGCAGTGTGGCCATCATGAAGCGGGCTGCGGCAATTGATGTGGAAAAGGACATCCCCTCACAACTGATCATCTTCGATCTCAAGGACGGCTCGCCGCATGAAATATTCCACTCCATCATTTCAGGAATTATGTCCCCGTTTTTCAAGTCCTTCATTCACAGTGACAACGCCCCTGGAAAGTAAGTTCCGGGACACAATGGCACTGGAGAATGAAAAAAGAGTTTTACCCTTCTAGATCAGGCAGCGTAACTTTAGAGTTTCTACATCCAAGGTTGAGACTGTGCTTGTTCAATAAACTGAAATTGTTTTTAGGGAGAACGACAAAATCGTCAACAACGCAGAGAGGAAGTTGGCAGAATTAGAGACGGTGTTCCTCCACCTACAGCAGAATATCGGTATTCCTGAAGTCATCCTCACCGCCCACCCGGCGATAGCCGCTGCCATCGGGAAAGCCACCGCTGAAGGCCGTCGAGCAACCGTAAACGATTTGGAAGCGTGGATGAGTGACACCAATCTCAACACACTCTGGAGCCTAGTGAACCGGTGGAAGCAAGACATTCAGAAAGTAACCAAGCTCGAGCGCGACGCTGCTTCCGGCTCGGCCCTGCAGGAAATCTCATTCTGGCTGAACATGGAAAATGCTCTGCAGAAGATCCAAGAGCAGCGTGACAGCCAGGAAGTCAACCTGACGTTGGAGATTCTCAAGCACGGCCGTCGCTTTGGAGCTTTCTTCAGTTTCGACGCAGACACCGAGTTGACAAAGACCGCGGAACTTGTCGCGGACTACTGCATCCTCATGAAGGACTTTCCCATCCAGGAGCTGCTGACGGCCACTTCGCTTGAGAAGATCCGGGATGCGATTCGTTTGATTTTCACCCATATGCGGAAAGTGCGAAACACCAAGTATCCCGCGACGCGGTTCCAGTTCCTGATTGAGGCGCTCTCACGGGATGTCACGGCGCAGATGCTGAAGGTGCTCGGGACGCGCTACCTGATGCACTATCCCTATCCGGAGTTTGAGAAGGTGATGAAGCAGTGCAGTGATATTTTCATGTGCTGGGGCGACGAGTATGAGAAGATCAATGCGCTGGTCCGGGATTCAATGCGGCGTAACCAGAATACGAAGGTGGTGTGGCGGTCCCAAGTCGGCGCTGGTCATAAGGCGTTGCAAGCGAGGATGGAAAGCATGAAGAAGTACGTTCACTTTCTTAGTCTATTTACGTGCTTCCGGTTTCATTGTGTTTCTTCGATTCCAGATTTCGATGGGGGCATCAGCAGTTGTGCACCGTCATTGCTCGAGTCCTTGGTCCGTCCACCGCTCCGGGCAAAGATTCGTCTGGAGATTTAACAAATGACGGCAAGGCCAACTTGGTCACGCATGCCACAGCTATCGAAGTGCGTGTTCTCTCAGCTACTGATGTTGCATTTACTGTAGTTCGGAATTCACTTGTTCGGCTCTTTAGGAAGTCAACTTGGCTTACGAGTGCATCAAAGAGGTCGATTGTCTGGACACTTCTAAGGACGGTCAGGAAGCGTGGGATCAGGCCGTCAAACGGTATGGGTCGTTGAATGAGCAGGCGTATAAATAAGAATGTTTGTGCAATGTGATCTTTTGCTTAGATACGAGGATCACATTGATAAAGTGGAATCGAAAATCACGGAGCGGCTCCGCGATCAGCTGGGTTCGGCAAGGAACGCCAACGAAATGTTTCGCATTTTCTCCCAGTATAACGCCCTCCTTGTACGGCCTCGCATTCGTGGCGCTATTCGCGAGTATCAGACTCAGCTAATCCAGAAAGTGAAGGAGGACACCGAATATCTCCACGAAAAATTCAAGGGCGGCTACCAGAACAGCGGCGCCGCCTTAGCTATGCGTCAGAGGGATATTCCGCCCGTAGCTGGTCAGGTTATCTGGACTAAGCAGGTGGGTTGACTGATGGTTATCGAATTTGCTCTATGTTGAATTGTATTTCTGATCCATAAATTTGAAACTTTTTGGTTCAAGAATGATGGCTCTTTCTGTTTAGATTGAGAGGCAAATGACTATTTTGATGAGTCGAGTGGAAGCTATTCTCGGTCGCGACTGGGCATCTCACGTGGAGGGCCAAAAGCTGAAGATGGACGGCGACAGTTTCCAGCAGAAGCTCCGTACCGCAATGGAGGAGGTCTTCAACGCCTGGATTCAGCGTGTACAACAGCGCCCACTGGGGATCTCCGGCCGTATCTTTGTGGTGGAAACGCAGCGAGCACGCGGAGGAGCGAACTCTCTGCATCTGAAGGTTGATTTCCATCCGGAGATCATTTCCCTCTGGAAAGAGGTATGCTTTTACGACATACCACCAAGACGAATCAGTCTATATAAATTGGAAAAATTCAGCTCTAAGTAAACGCAAACACTTTTTACACCAGGTTCGGAACTTCAAATGGCTGGGCTTCCGCGTGCCGTTGGCTATTGTCAATAAATCGCACCAGGCTAGTCAGCTGTATCCATATGCAATCTCGTTGATTGAATCGGTTCGCGCATACGAACGGACCTGCAACATCATCTCGAATAAGCCGACGCTGAGTCTGCTGGTATCCGGACTGAAAGGAGCTGTTCAGCAGTTGATCACGGAGGTATGCAAATCTTACATTCAACAATAAGCAGATGAATGAAGAGACACAGTGAAGCGCCCAGACTGCAGACAGACAGACAAGCAGACAGGCAGACAAACAGACCGACAGACAGACAGACAGACAGACAGACAGACAG
>LRSR01012987.1:0-20487 GCA_001579985.1 Hypsibius dujardini | reverse complement strand
GTGCACCAGCCTTCTTGTAGATTGCCTTCAGCTGCGACATCTTCTCCTGGCTGGACATCTCCACCGGGCCCTCTGAGCTGAGAACGTTGCTGGCCTTTTTGCGCGCCTTTTCCAACCGCTTCACCATGCGGTTCTTCTTACGAGCACGTGCCTCGGCGACCTTCTTGATGGGGCGTGCGTCGATGGCCTTTAGCTGTTCCTTGTGGGCTTTGACTTGTTCTTTCGTGACGAGTCCTTGATCGACGAGGGATCGCCGACAGAACTTCTTCTCATCGTCAACGAACCACGGTGGCAGCTCATCGTCTGGTTCATTGAAGGCCTCTCTAAGAACAAAGAGTCTTCTTTATTCTCGACATGTCGCATGAATAAATAGATAAGAGACACAGACAGACAGGCATACCGGTGGAAGCCAGCTTCAACAATTTCTCGCCGTCTCTTCTTGGATTTTATCAACTCTTCCGCTAGAGCAAATCCTTCCGGGTCGAGCTTGATAATCGGTTTCTCGTCCTCCAGAGCAACATCTTCCTCCTTCTTAATGTCCTCATCCTTCAGTTCGCTAATGACATCGTATTCCAATTCGCCAGCACCGCCGCCGTCCAGGCCGTCGTCCTCGTCTTCCCAGTCCGAATCCGACTCATCTGTTCCCATTTTCAATCCGGTCTTTCTTTCTGATTCTCTTTTTTCTTTCTTCCCACCGGTAAAGTCGACACCTGCCATTACAGAAACAGCAAAATGAAGTCAAATGGAAATCAACAAACTCGGATCAATCAATGCAGCAAGTGGTCGACTGATACATACCGGTGAAGATATCCTTATTGAACCACTCCTTCATCATCCGTTCCTTCCGCTGCTTCGTACTCTCCCGTCCCAGCAGCAGCGGATTATCCTCCTCCGCCATCGCTTCATTCCACTTATCCTCGTCCTCGTCATCTTGCTCCACATCCATGGAGACGTTCTCACCGGCCACCTTCGCCAGACCCTTGGCGCTCTTGATGGCGTCCAGTGCAAACAGACGATGCTCTCCCTGTTCCTCCTCCTGCAGCAACGCATCGCCCGGGATAACCATTTTGAGGTTCATCTTTGTCGTCAACTGCTGGCGCAGCTTGTTCAGTCGCTTGCGCTTCCGGCGAGCGTCCAGTCGCTCATCCTCCTTGACCTTCTCAATTTGCCTTTGGATGGCGGCATCTTCGTCCTCCTCATCGAGTGGCTTGATTGATACCGCCGGTGTAGAATCCGCGGCTAATTTTTCTAATGAAAAAAGTCAACTTAAAAAATGAACACCCTCAACAAGCATTCAATCAATCAACGACTACTCACTCGATATAGCTTCCTCGGCAGCCAGGATTTTCTTCCGCCAGTTGATGATTAAGCGCAGCTCCCGCTTTCCAAGCACCTTGATGTCCGCACAGCACTCTCGAATCTCATCAGTCGTAGCGGAGTTACCCGCGATGCTTTTATCCTCGTCATCGATGATGATCTCATGGCACTGAGATAGGAGCTCCTTCGATTTGTCCTCCGCCGCGTTGATGTAAGACCGTGCTGGCAATTTCTCTTGGAGCAATACTTTTCCGTCGGCATAACCCTCTGAAGATTTCTTCTTCTTCGCAGGGTTCATCAAAAGGTTCAGTTTGGCTGCACCGACAGTCCGTTTCTTTGTGGTGTCTCCCTGTTGGATGGGGCGACATCAGTGAAGAATAAGTCAGTTGCGGAGAGAGAGACAGGCAATGAGTCCGGCAGACCCATACAGACACAAAAAGACAAACAGACAGACAGACAAACAGACAGACTGAAACAGATACTTAACAAGTTTAGACCAATAAGTAAACATGTTTTGGTATTGGAAATGCAAAGTCCAGCGAAGTGCCGGCTCAGCCCAGTAACACCAACTCTTTCTTCGAACAGCCAAGAGTTGCCAACCATTGGGATAATGAAAGGCACAATTATGGAGGCAATTCGTACCACAGACACAGAGAGTCGGACAAACAGACAAGCGAAAGGGAGACTAACCTCATCTTCATCTTCCACGTCGACCTCCTCAAAAACATGCTTGGGATCCAGAAGCTTCGGATCAATTTTATCCGGTCCCAAGTAGCCGGAACAAACGACGAAAATCTCAGCAGATTCATTTCGGGAAGCCGGCGGCTTGGTGGCGACCACTTTCCGGAAGAACTGCTGGAACACCCACAAGAGCGCGTGGTAGTCGCGAGAGCGGAATATTTTGGTGATGAACCAGCCGTTCTTGGCGAGAAAGTCCGTGGCGAGTTTGAAGGCCGATAGAGTGAGGCGAGCCTGGGTGAAGGCGTCGTGGAGCCAATTCTTTCCGACGTTGGGTGCTCCGTCGTGCAGGACGACATCGGCCTTCCACGTCTTCAACTCATGCCGAATTTTCTGTAAAATTGGAACTGAATGAAAAAGAATGAAGCTTTTACACTCATATGCAGTTGCGCACGCTTTATTCTTCGAATAATCAGGGCAAGAAAAAAGCCCATATTAAGTAAATTCATCAATCAACCAAAGAAACCATAAATGAATTCAACGCAATTTCCAACTTTACTCACTATTCCAACAGCATCTGCAAAAGGCATCTGCGAACGATTCATATGCGAATTGAATATAAAAATGAATTATATGAATCAAATCAAATTCGAAGATTGCACGTTTTTGTTTTGATACTTTACAGGGACGTAAAACATTATCAATCAATCCTCAATCAACGCTGCACTGAACTCAAATTTCAATATAACCAATAGGCTAGAAGCTAAATCTTTTCATAAAGTTAACCAATATATAAAAAACGACAAAAATTTCGATTCGGCTGTTAAAACTAAAACCGATCTTACTTAAAACAAAATCGTTAACAAAATATAACTACAACGCGTCAATCAACCGATCAATCAACCCACGTGGCAGCAATGTACTCTTGACAAATTACTCTTGACAAATTATTCAAGTCAACTCATCAATCAACCGCTGACGCACATTACAAACACAAAGCAAGTAACCGCAAATATTGTCACCCCGAAAATGCACCCCGTAGACGTCCCTTACCGAGCGGCACGAGTCTGTCGTAATATCCTCCTGCAGTGTAATCACATTCGGTACGGATTTGATCGGCACCAAGTCGATGCCTACAAAGTAAATGCCATTCAAAAGACAGCGACCTCAATATGTCGCAACCAGGCCGTCGAGGTCGACGTGAAAAAAACCATCCCTACCACTTACCGAGGATGATACTCGACACGGGCATAAACTGCTTGGCTACCTGCAGCCATCCTCCGGGCGCCGCACAAAGATCGATGAGGACGCGAGAGCGCTGGAGGAACTCGTGGGTCCGGTTGAGCTGGATCAACTTGAAAGCAGCACGCGATCGATAGCCGGACTCCTTGGCTAAATGGTAAAACTTATCCTTGCGCGCCTTTCCGACCTTTCCCTTCTTACCCATGACTGATCAGTCGGTGGGAATGCGGGACAAAAATAATTGGAGGAAGCGGAGGAAGAATAACTTTTGCGTACTAGTACGAGTACTTTTGTGTGAATACGCAAAATGGAACGTCTCAAAGGGAACAGCTGTTTTTCAAGTGACTGTTCCTTTTAACGCTTTTGTTCCAATTAGCAATGACCGAACGGCTAATTAGCGAATGCGCGCTCCGTTTTCAGCGCTTGAAGTCCGCAGTTAGATGTTGCATTGATCAACATCAACACCCTGTCTGTTGGTGGCAGCACCTTGCTCAAGCGCGTTAATTTTCTGCTGGCAATTACGCATTTACATTCCCGTTTTGTGGACGTATCGAACGATCGATGTAGCAAACCACGTAAAGCTCGAGAACACATAATCGAGTTTCTCCGGGATGCTTGTGTTCGAGCTCGTCTATACTATATCTATTGGTTCGTTCCGTCCCGTCCCATGCCACTTTATTTATGTACTGTACGGGGATTTTTTAAGTACTTTTCGAATGATCGCAGAGAGCGCTATCTGTATTCCCCTTCTACACGCGGCAAAAACCTTAGACTAACCGAATTAAGTCATTTAGCTCGTGGAATGCATGGCTTATGCACAAACCGAGTTGAAAGGCTTGACTCGATTAGTGCACGCTTTTTGCCATGAGTGTATGACCAATATTACCGTAGGTAAGGTATAGTTCGCCGGGTATTCTGAAATCTACTGAACTGTCAACGTTCTCGCAGCTTGATTATTATCATTGTGAGCCAATTGCTGACAAGTAAGCGACAACAAGTGACGGACTTACGTCGAGCGCCACCTATGCATGGCGGTAAGCAGACAACGTACCCTTTCAGCGAGCAATCACGATACATGTAGTTATTAGGTAGACAATTAGCGGCAGAGTTCTAGCGTCGCATTTTGCCCGTGTTTACATTACACATGAACTGCTACCGTAAAATTAGACATTTTCCTTAAACAATAAATGATGTCTTTTCACAACTGCACAATTTCTGTAGCATCATTAAGTTAGCCTGTATACATACAACTACCGGTAGACATACAGTTACCGGTACATCTATATACGGTACAGTACAGGTATATTCAGTACGTGGTAGGTGCTTACCACTGGTGGGTCCTTAATACATGTTATTATATACCTCCCTTTCAGTCTTTTTGGCCTGTGACCTCCCACTGCCCCGGATCGGGATCGTGAATACGTCCCTCGACTTCATGAAGTGCGGAGGTAGCACGCGTAGTTCCATCATCCGGCCGGATCTTGCCTGCCTGCTAATTAAATGTCGGGTCTTTTTCGTTTGATAGGACCTGCATCGTATAGGTCGCGCAGACATGGGATCTGCCGCAAAAATGGCGTTAAATCATTATAATCGCGTGTCGGAAATTTCCGTATGCTTGGCAAATTCTCCCTCTCGGCCCTTGTGTGAGGCAAATTATCCTCTTATCGTTCCATAGTGAAAGCTTTTTCAGGCATAAAATTGCTTCCAGGACGTCAAGGATTGACCCGTCACTACACTTGAGTCTCTGCGCAGAGATTCATGCCCTATTAGTCAGGGTTCATCTACGTATGGCAAGCATACTTACGATTATACTACCTGCATGTCCGTTAATCTGTGCCGATCTGAATCCTTAACTAAGATTAATATATATTTTCCTATGCACACAATGAAGTTGAAATAAACCAGGGTTTGGCCGTCGACACTCGGCCGGGTTCGTCATTCTGTCTGCGCCGGATGTTTTTCGCTCTCATTTTGCTTGACTGTATTTGGGGAGCTCGAAGTTAGGAATGCCGGATAATACCATCATACCATTGAACAATAGTAGTACCATCGTACCGCCCGGTAATCTAACTTTCACCAATTCCACAGCCGTTGAACCACCTTGGGTGGTTTACAAAAACGCCCAGCTAATCTGGTACGTGTTTTGAAGGAGCGATGTAGTGGTTCTCTGTGTGGTCGAATAGTTGTTGCTTTTTTCGTCCTAGGTATGTGGTTTCAATGATCATCAGCGCAGCGAGTGCCGCCGCCAATTTGCTTCTCGTTTTGGTGGTGGCGACTAACCGTTTTCTGCGCACGAGCTCAGGGCTCCTCATTGGTCACTTGGCGGCCATGGAGTGCCTTATCACCACGTTGGGAATGCCGATTCACATGACTGTCACTTTCATAAAGCAGTATAACCTATCACCAGATGGATGCGCTGGGACCCAATTTTTTTTAGCAGTGACCTACACCGTCTCGGACTGGACCCTTCTTTTTCTGGCGCTTAATCGATTTGTGATCATATTTTTCCCTCATGCGCATAGAACTCTATCTTCAAAAAAGGTACAGCCCTACATGCCTCACCGCTTGCCTGCTTGCATGTCTGTATGTCTGTCTGCCTGCCTGTCTACCCGGCTGCCTGCCTGCCTGTCTGCCTGTCTGTGTGTCTGCCTGTGTGCCTGCCAGTTTATCGATCTGTCTGTCTGCCTTTCTGCCTGTCTGTCTGCCAGTTTATCGATCTGTCTGCCTGTCTGCCTGCCTGCCTTCTAGGCTCAGTAACAGTTACATTTCCAGGCACTGGCAACTGGAATCACAATGATCTGGACCTTGGCCATCTGCCTCAACACGCCCTTCACTTTCGACGTTTCTAACCGCTTCATGCTAGCCCCGCCGTGGTACAGCTGCGTCCTAGCTCCCCCGCTGAACGACGGATACGATTTCCGTGTATTACACTTGATGACGGCGGTTTACTTACCCCTCGCTATTGTCGGGTCGCTGTACCTGGCAATAGTCATCCAATCAGCGATCCTGTTTGCAGCCAAGCGCATAGCTCCAGTACCAGACGGACGAACCGTCCCTAGTGGTGGCAAGAATGAGGAGGAACAGACTCGTGCGGCACAGGCGAAGAAGATCAAGCGAAAACAACGGTTGGGGGTGATTAGGGTCCTGTTTGCATCCTGGGCGGTCTACTGCATGTGTTATTTCTCAAACACCATAATTGCGAATTTCAATCCGACTCTGATCTCGAGGAGCCCGGTGCTGCAGCTGTGGACTCGAACAGCCTATGTGGTTGGCTACATCATCCATCCGGTACGACCTCAAAACTATACACCAATTACACTGTAGTAATAAAAAATAACATATTAAATTGCATAAGTAGTAGCTACATATTTTATTTTATATTAATTATACAAGTCATTATAGATTTTATTCCATAACATTAGTAAGTACATAAGTAATTACAATACCTAATTAAGTACAGTATTCGACCATCCATAAAGATAATGTGTTTGCAGCTGTTCCTGTTCTGCTTCAGTCGAGGCCATCTGCATGGCCTGAAAGCTCTCTTACGGCGCTGTCGACGTCAATGAGCACGCGACTCCAAACCAATTTACGGGTATCTGCGCTCCGAACTTTCTATAGTGGATTTCAATATATTATGCTAATTTTATTTCCCTTTTTTCTCGCCACTCAGAATTGCATCTAGACTGCTACTACACAATTGTAGACTGTATTTAGATAGGCTTTATTTGCAAAAAGCAGTTTTTGCAGGTTTTTGGAGAAAAGGTTTGAAAAACGAGTTGAGCACTGATAATTAATCCCTGTTCAAACAGACTACGGTGTACAGTAATAGCACAAGGCATTTTCGATTGGAATAATAAGGAAAACCGTGGTGTTAGTTGATTGCAACAGTGCATTGCACTCAAATAGTTAAACTTTTGATTAGTTAACCCTCTCGCCCTCGGTTTCGCTTGTGCAGTTATAGAGCCACCCCGACTTCCGGCACCAACTTTCGGAGCAGACTCTTGGAACTTCGAAACGTTCGTACCTACGAGCTCAGTCGTTGTTCGATCAGTCGCATGATGTATTAGGTAGGAAGATGTAATAGAATGACTCCTTATTTAATGATAACATCGCCCTTTTCAAAGGGCATTCCCGGAAGTCAGTTGGGCTAGAATTTTGGCAACCGCAGAACACGCGATCCACAGGTGACGGTCAGCCCGGTCCAAATGGGAGGCGATATATTTGAGGTGGGAGTTGCGAGAGATTTGTCGTTGTCACTCCGAGTGATGAACGGCAAGATCGGTCGTTGAACGAGCAATCCAAAGGTATGACTCATCGGTCAAGGAAGTGAACGGACGATCAGTCCGAGAGGTGGGCAGTCAGTTCGAGAGGTGGATGGTCAGTCCGTTAGGGTGGAGGATGGTCTAGACGGTGAACCGTGGACGGTGAACGGTCAGCCTGAGAGGTGGATGGTCAGTCCGTTAGGTGAACCGACTGTCCGGAAGGTGGACGGTCAATATCGAGGGTTAACGGTCGGTTGCATGAGCTACTTGAATGACGGGAGGTCCACGGTCCCAGGCGACCGTTCACATCCTGCCCGACCGTTCTCACACATGGACGGATCGTTCTCAATCATGACCGATGCTCCCATGGATTGACTAACCATCCGCCAGCCTGAGCGTCCATATTCCAGAACTGATCAACTGCCTCGGTACTGCGTCTGTCACCTTAACCATTAATAAAACACATACCGGGAAACCGGAACTCACCACACACGTTGTTCCTCGATCCGACCGAATCTCTCCCACCGCGTAAATGCCTTTACAAGCTTGACGGTTTGCACAACTGAACTCACTCTCATGAAAGGGTACTAAAATTGCGTGTCGGTTACATCATTGTAGCGGGAAAAGTTCTCCCTCTCCAGGACGTCATCAATTTACCGCCTTTCGTACTCACATCTGCTTGCCATATTTATTAAATGCCTCCCAATGCATGGCTTGAAGTATTTCTCATTACTATTGCTATATTGCTATTACTATTATTACATTACTACATTACCATATGCTAATCTGAAAGTATTAAAAATGGAAAGCCCACTTTGATGGCTATCCGAATCACTTTTAAAATCAAGATTCAGGTTGTTCAATCAGAAGTTGTTACGGAAAACCCAAGAACCAACACCGTTATAGTCTGTCCCATGGACCGTATCTTAGATTTCCCTCAACTTTAAAGCGAATCTAAAAAACCAAAACAGCAAACTATAGATCTATGTCAGATCTATGTACAGGAAAAAAATCAGAAATATTCAATCAATACCACCACTAAATTGAGGGAGATTTATCAAAACCCATCATTTAAAAAAATTAAAAAATTTTTAATGTAGTGCCAAAAGTTCTACCGGACCGGTTTACCGTCTCCGACTGGACTCTTCTTTTCCTGGCTATCAACTGATTTTTAGCCGTGTTTTTTTCCTCATTCATATGGTATGAGTACTCTATCTTCAAAGAAGACAGACATATGATGGTAGCCTTGTCTGTCTATCTGTCCGTCTGTCTGTCTGTCTGTCTGTCTGTCTGTCTGTCTGCCTGTCTGTCTGTCTGCCTGTCTGCCTGCCTTCTACGCTCAGCAACAGTTATATTTCAAGATACTGGCAACTGGAATTGCAATGGTCTGGACTCCCGCCATCTGCCTCAACACACCGTTCATCTTTGGCGTCTCTAACTGCTTCATGCTGGCATTGCCGTGGTATAGCTGTGTTCTAGCTCCCCCGCTGAAGGGCGAGTACGATTTCCGTGTGCTACACCTAACGACCGCGGTCTACGTACCCTTGGGTATCGTCGGGTTCCTCTACCTGGCAATGATAATTCAGTCCGCGGTCCTGTTTGCGGCAAAACGCATAACTCGACAAGGAACAGCTGAGCCGGCTACGAAGTTGAGCGAGGCTCAGACCCGGGCGATAGATGAAAAGCGAATCCAGCTTAAACAACGGGTGGTGATGGTCAGGGTACTCTTCGCATCATGGGCTGTGTACTGCTTGTTCTACTTTGCCAACACCATAATTGCCAACTTCAATCCGACCCTGATCTCAAGGAGCCCGGTGCTACAGCTGTGAACTCGAATGGCCTATGTGGTCGGGTACATCATCCATCCGGTACGAAAATGAATTGACCATGCATATTGTAGTGGCGTGTTATTAAAATTTATCAACTAGGAGAATTAATTATAACGATAATGCGTTTGTAGTTGTTCCTGTTCAGCTTCAGCCGCGATCATCACAACGGTCAGAAAGGTCTGTTTCGTCGCTACCGATGATGCCATGATCCTCATGGTCCAATACTCGTTTCTACTGTGAAGTAGTATTACTTTGGTTTGGTTATCTCTTCATCGTTTATTTACCTCTTTTGTTCTTTATTATTTTTAGCCAGTAATGTTTCACTAGAGGGTTTTTATCGGTACTGTTATCTTTAGCTCTACTATACTTATGACGGAATACGGTACTGGACTATCTGTTTCTCTTTTAGCCAGATTGTTTATTGGAATGCCTGACTGTATATCTGTGTCTGCCTGTAAGTTAAGACTGAAGACCCCCTCGACGCAAAGGGACTGTTAAAGTGGTCCATTACAGGACGCATCCCTCAAGTCACTGTTCTGAACTCTGTCCCCACAACAGGCACCCCTGAGAGACTAATGATGCGAACAATTGTTTTTTATTATTGCCGTAGTTTTTCGGACTGGAAAAAATCCGTAAATTCACACGTCATTATTTATCACGACTCAGACAGAGGCCTTCAACAAAATGGTAAAGAAGTAAGGAAGTACAATAGTAAGCGCACTTAAACGGTGGAGGGCATCAACACCGCTAGTAGGGGCACTAGACGGTGACCAAGGCCGTCCGCATTCTGAATAATCCTCCTGAAATGTAAACACCTTGGTATAGTCCGCAACAAAATCAGACCAGGGAGGCTAATAAATTTGGCTATACATGTGTGTCGAGGTCTGTGGATGCGTCGGTCTGTCTGTGTCTGTGTCTGTGTCTGTGTCTGTGTCTACATTAATGTCTATATCAATAGCTGACAGCGACTATATTCTGTGCCTATGTTTGCGTCGTTATATGTGACTGTGTCCGTGCGTGTGGATCGGCGGTCGTGACTTACCTCCTTGTAATACGAGAAGCAATCGGTGGGTTTCCTTCGGTACGGAAAGGCAGAATATTTTGCGCACACCTCTTCTTCGTCGTAGTGCGCTTCCGACGGTTCGGTCGTGACACGGGCATCATTACAAAGGCACGATCGCGGGCTGTCCAGTGCCACTAAAAGCAAATTGGTGGTAGGCACTTTGAAGACACCAACGTTCCTGCAAAATACCATAATGATACTCTTGAAAGCAATATTTATGCCGCTAAATGTACAGGGGCCTTCTCGATTGTTGAAAAGTGCTCTTCAGTTGTTTGTCTTATTGCTCAATTCTATCAGTGGGTGTTGCGTGACTGACTTTGTGCAGTTGAATCGGCATCCGACTTCGGCGACCAGCTTCCGATCCTTCCAGACGGAGTGAAACAGCGTGTACTCCGCATCACACTTATACGGTGGAGGAAGCATCTTCTCCTCGAACGTCCCGTTAACTTCTTTTCCCTCGTAATTGTAATACTCCTCCGCAGCGAAAGCAAAACCACTGACCAGAACAACGAACCTGTAAGAAGGATACTTAATGTCAACGAACTGAAACTCCTAATTGAAGACAACATCCGAGTCAAAGACCAATATCAACAAGCCAATATATAAAGACTTGGCAAAAACCTCAGGCTGACCGAATTAAAGCCAACTTTTTACCGGCGTCCAGCAAAATGGGGTGATCGAAGTTTGAGCCAATTTTGACCAATGCGGGCACCTGTTTACATTGCTTGATTCATTGATTCACCAGTATTACGAATCATAATGTGGCCAACTTTTGGCGTTCCATCCCGATTGTGCTCTCTCGCGACTCTCCCTGCCCAGTCGACACTCCTACCCAAAATTCCACTCATCTTTTTTTACGAACATTTTCTTCGTTGTGTAATTTGAAAGGTACACGGACTTTCGTGGGCGTCAAAGGTCGACTCATCAAACGTTCTCTGCCAAAATCAATGAATCAATTTAAGAAGATCGCCAAAATAATTTAAAGTGAATCAATCGATCGACTGGACAAAGACTGAGTGGTCAGGTGTGGTAAAAAAAATGCCCACGCATTGGCCAAAATGGCTCAAACTCCGACCACCCCATTTTGCTGGACGCCAGCAAAAAGTTGGCTTTAATTCGGTCGGCGTGATGTTTTCGCCACGTGGGTACGTCGATACATAGAGTCACATATAAAAATCAGACAAAAACAAAGTTTCAGGCAGACACAGTTACATAAAAGCGAATAGACACAAACACAGGCACAACCATAAACACAGACACAAACATAGACACAACCATAGACACAGACACAGTATACTTGATGCAGAAATTGAAAACCTAAACTCAACAAACCTGAGAAGGCTGTCAAAAAGAAGTTTCAGAGCGGCAAAAATGGTGTGGATGAACGATCGGAGGTAAGACCCAGCACCAGTTGGTATAGGATGAGGGTGAGCCTTTTTCTGTGGCCTAACAGAGGGACACATTCCTTGCATGTCGATAAGTTCATACCTAACACATTCAAACAGATCACGGTCATACATGGCGAAAGGGAACATGAGTTCGAGTACAGATTATGATTGTGCCGTGGTGCTACGAACTTTTTGTATATCCTCCAGTCAAGGAGCGTTTCCATCACTTCGCTCTGGATGACACCGAAAAATTTGCCGGCATTTTCGGCAAATTGTGTGTCCACCACGACGTAGCCGTTCTCGTCCAGCAAGTAGCATGTCACCACCGGACTATGGCAGGAAATGCAGGTCTTGGGATCTTTACACTACGGTAAAATACAACCGATTGACGTGTACCCTCTATGCGCCTTGGAACGAGACTCGAGTTGTCTGCTTGTTTGTCAGTGTGTCTGAATGTCTCTCTGTGTGTCTGCGAGGGCGTCTGTCTGTCTGTCTGTCTGCCTGTCTTTCTGTTTCCTTTCCATCTATCTGTACGTCTGACTATCTGATTGACCGTCTGTTTGGCTGCTTGTTTGTCTATCTGTCTTTCAGTATGACTCCCTACCTGGCATTTGTTTTGCTTTTGGCCTATATGCCTATCCAGATGCCTGTCTGTCTTCGCTTCAACTGATTTGGCCGAGATTCTTTACGTTGTAGGTTATGTGTGCAAGCGTGCGTGTTACGTTTTCTCTATTTGCATGCTTGCTAAAAATGAATGCTGCATGACTGTCGATTACAGTACTCTGAGCAGGATTTTTGCTGGTACAAATTTTCTATTGACGCAAGTGTCATCTATTCAGACTAACCGTTTCTTGTGAGATCTGTCGAATTAGATCCATCAAAGCACTAGTCCGCATGAAAATCCCAGCGACAGCTACCGGCACTGGAACTGCCTGCCCAGCGAACACTGCCAAGGACGCCATGAACATTTCTGTGGTAATGTTTGTTGGCTCTATAAAGAAAACACAGGTTAGAATCTAGTATTAAAGTTTTAAAATGATTAAATATTATGTGCAACGTTACCGGCTGCTGTACTGGGAAGTACTACGGATATGGTCACGTCGGGCCCGGCATTGACGGTCCGCTCATACCAAGCCTCATCGACTGCTTGAGAATGTATTTCAAAGTAATGCCTAAGCATTGGAAGAGGAAAGCAACCGTCAAAGTCATTCAGTTGTGTGTCTGACTGATTGTATTGTGTGTGTGTTTATGTTCAAGTCTTTGTCTATGTTTGAGCATGTACCAGTGTCTGTCTGTCTGTCTGTGTCTGTGTCTGTGTCTGTGTCTGTGTCTGTGTCTGTGTCTGTGTCTATGTCTGTGTCTGTGTCTGTGTATGCATATGAGCTCTGTGCCTGCACATGAGATTGTGTCTATGCCTGTGTGTCGGAGCTTGTGCTGTTCCTGAGCCTGTATTCTGGCACATGTAAATGTACATTTTAGAAACTTAAACGACTCTCACTTGGTGGCAATGGGCATATTCGAAGAGATGGGCGCGGAGGCGTTAATATAATCGTCTGAGTAGGCCATGTCGGCGGAGTAGGATGCGCCGTTGGCCGAGCGAACGTTACGAGTTAATCCGCTGCCGTCGCTTTCTTCCCAGCGAGTCAGTCCAGCCCGAGTACTGGCGAAACACATGGTGATCCCATGTAGTGAGTAGAGGTCACTATGCTCCTTCTTGTCGGCGAACCAGTAGTCGCCCACTGACTGTGTGGCTATAACGGGCAGAACGTATGAATGAAAATTTTCTTTTCAGAACCGTAATAGATATTTATTCAACCTTTTGCGTCAAAGAGTAGCGACTCGAGGAGTTCCTTATCACCTATCGAAAGAAAAAATGGAACCTAAAAAAAGCCCCGAGGTAAAATAAGCGTTCTCAGTCGTACAGGAGAGATCCAAGGCGTCTGCGGGAAGGCCACTTTTCACGAGAAGATCCTCTAGAAAGACGGTGACGTTGGGAAACTTGGCGGCGGTGGCGTTGCAGTAGAACCAGTTGGGGTGAATTCCCCAATCCGTACTATGGAAGACTTGAGCTGCCAAAAAAGGATGGGTTCTCCAATGTGGAAGACCTTACAGTGTGTCCCAAAGGTTACGCAGATTAAATATTATTCGACGGAGGGAGCGCTTACGAGACTGTCAGGCAGGCAGTTAGACAGACAGACAGAAAGACACGCAGACATGCAGAGATGCGGGCAGGCAAGCCGATAGACAGGCAAACGTCTGCAGACACACAACAAGACACTGCGAGCCGAGAAAGCCTTTCATTCACAATTAAGGCATTAAAAGTTTGCATATACTGTAATATGCAATATGCATAATCATCATGACTCACCATCTGCTTGCCGGGGCCGTCGAGTACCATGAGTGACCTTTGGCTTGGTCGGCGGCGGCAATTCTAAACCCACTGGTATGGCCACACCCACACTGCAATGACAGAAATGGATTATTAATTACGACAAGCGATTAAAAACTAACCGCCGTATGAAATTCGGATGCAGATGTATCGGTACCTAAATGGAGAGCCGGCAACACCGGTAATGTAATACTGATATTCTTTCTCATAGACACGAGTCTGCAAAAGGTCAATCAAGTTAGCCTTGACAACGGACAAGTTGAACGGAGAATTTGCTCCGTAAAGCTGACCTGCCCTTCGATAAGCCGCAGAATCGTCATTCGATGCGATCCAGAAAGCTGGTCGATCATTTTATTTCGCAGCTCATGCGGGGGCGAATATACCAGCTGAAAAAGGCCCTTGTCGTCAATATGCCGTAGATACAGATATAGAAGCAGACACAAACACTGGCACATATAAAGATACAGGCACACATTGCGGTAGACACAGAAGTAGAAAAGGCATAGGCAGAGGCAGAGACACAGAATCAGATATACCTGTAGACACAAACGCAGACGCAAACCCTAACGCAGACACAGACACAGACACAGACACAGACACAGACACAGACACAGACACAGACACAGACACAGACACAGACACAGACACAGACACAGTTAGATTGACACCGACAAGAAAAACCAAGAGCCAAATTATTAACGCTAATTGTCATGTCTCACCGGTGTGTCGACCTCCATTTCCAATTCCGATAGATCCACTTCGTTCTGGATCGGCACCGGATGTTCGTCAGTTATCTGAAATTTTAACACCCCAATTGAATGTCCGCCACAATCTACTAACAGTTTAAACGAAAAATGTTTCTTCCTCGTACTAACCGTCAATTTCCAATGAGGATGAAAGATTACGTGACCGTTATGATTCACACCGAATACGTACGATCCCACGCCCCACTGTGGTAATCAAAACGATACAGTTATTTGTTAATGTCAAGTCCCTTAAAGGTCATCAAGAGCCAGCATGCGCTTCAATCCACCTTGTGAGGCGTCATTAGGCGGACAAAGTCCTCCGTGGGGATGTCGATGCCCGCAACGCCAATCAAACTCCCTTTTGATCCCTGGAAAAGAATCCGTAATTGACTGTATCCGTTATGGCGCTTTTTTCCGGGCGGTTTTGTACCATGTACTAGGGTATGTACGATTTAATGCTTTCTTACCGCGTCCGCTGAGCGATTAAACACCGGCTGAGCGGCTGTGACGACCATCCCGATTACGTTCTGTACTAACGATCAAGTCCATTAGTGGATGCTTTAAAATCAAATGATGAAGGCTGCGTGGGATGCAGCTGTGGGGTAGGGGGAAGGGTATGGGTAAACGGTACCCTGGGGTGCCAGTAAGCCGGGGTCCATGTGTTGGTGTGATTGCCAAAGTGGGCCATGGGCCTTCCCATAACTTGATAGTACTCCTAGGGACACAACACAACAGTGCATATTAAGGCAAATGCGTGCATCCTTTGCCTGTAACGTCTGATTAGTTATGTCTCAATCAGTCTGACTATGCAAGGGCGGCTTAAATTCGATAAAGAATGTCTACTGGAACGGGTATGCCTATGGCTATGGGTAATTTTCTGACTGTCGGCAATTCCGCAAACTAGCCTGTGTCTGGGAAGGCATACTACATAAACCTTGTCTGCCTAATCTTATGTCTGGATACGTTGTCTATCTGAATTCTGCCTGTTTACTGTTTCAAAACGGATAATGTTTCTGTGTCTAGATGTTAGATGTCTCCATATTCAGCACAATGTTTGTCTGTCTGTCAACCTGTCTGCCTGCCTGCTTGTCTGTTTGTCTATTTATCTACCTGCTTGCCTGCCTCCCTGCCTTCCTCCCTGCCTATCTGTCTGTCTGCCTGTCTGTCTATCTGTCAACCAAAATGTAAATATTATCATATTGCATATTACAGTATATGCAAACTGTTAATGTTTTAATCCTGAATAAAAGGCTTTCTCGGCTCGCAGTGTCTTGTTGTGTGTCTGCGGACGTTTGTCTGCCTGTCGGATTGCCTGCCCGCGTGTCTGCGTGTCTGTCTGTTTGCCTGTCTGCCTGTCTGTCGGACAGCCTGTCTGTCGGACAGCCTGTCTGCCTGCATGTTGTCTGCGTGTCAGTCAATCGAAATTTAGATTTTTTTAAAGTGGAAAAAAGCAAGGCCACATGCAAAATAAGTGAAATCGATTGGTTCATCGAGAAAGTTGCACTTAACTAACATATATCGATCGATACAAGCATGAATGCGGAAAGCAGCTCTAATGCGGGACGTGAACCGATTGGAAAACGGTGGTCCAATTTTACTCATGTTTGATAGGATTAAACGGCGGGGGTCGAGGGAGAGAGTGCGAGGAGGATTGGGTCTGATTATTATCCACATACCTCGACGTAATCCCGCACATCCGCCATCGTTTTTATATGTGACACAAATCCCCTAGTAATGACCATCCAGCAGCGAGATATATCCCGAGCTTCTGTTGAAGCACTTTCAAAAAGTGTGTGAACCCTACCGGTTGTTGCAGGCCAATTCAGTCATGCCGTCGTACTCGGTGACCTCGCGCCCGACGATGTAGCCGAACACGCGAACATGCCGGTCGGCATTGTAAAGCTGGCAAATGTCTTCGAAGGCTGAAGTGAGGGTGACGCAAAAAAGAAAACGATATTGTGACGACAATTTTGTAGAGGAGAAAAATCAGAAAACAGTTCTCCTGTCACGCAATACCCCAAGGGCAAGGCAGGAAGAAAAGAAAGAAATGAAAAAGCGATAGGCAAGGTTTACCGAGTGGGGCGTTATCCGTCACGATCATGATAGCTTTATTGCAATTGGATGTCCGGTTGGTGTAGTTCTGCGCCAGGAGCTCAAACGCAAGCGGAAGAGCCACTGCAGATATGTCAACAGTTTCAAATTGACATTAAATACTTTTCAGGCCTAATTTTTGAGTACCGGTGTAATTGGCGAAATCTTGGGTGACTTGATTGAGCAGCAGCTGAGTAAAACGTTTCCGGTGCATCTCGGAGGCTTGAACAAGCGACTCGTTCAGACACGGGTCCAGGAACGTGGCATTGTTCTTGAACTACAAGGGAAAAGACATTGGCTCCAAGCTGGTACAAATGGTGAAGACGAAGGTGGTTGATGTTAAGATAAAGGCGTCTGTCTTTCTGTCTGTCTGTCTGTTTGTCTGCCTGTCTGCCTGCCTGCCTGTCTGTCTGTATGTCTTTCTGTTTGTCTGTCTGTCTGTCTGTCTGCCTGTTTGTCTGCCTGTTTGTCTGTCTGCCTACATGTCTGCCTGTCTGCCTGTCTGTCTGTCTGTCTGTGTGTTTGTGTGTTTGTGTGTCTGTGTGTTTATCTGTCTCTCTACCTGCCGGCCTGTATGTATCTTTGTCTGTCTCTCTAGTTGGCAGCATGCTGCCCGTCTGCTAATCTATTTGTCATACAGCTCCAATTTGCTTTCTTGGAGAGGAAAAAAGCGTTGCAAAAGATCGATCACGCTCCCAGCATTAGCCCATAAAAGGACTTAGAATAGAATGGGATCAGTGCGTCTTGCGTTCTTTATTAGAATAAAGTAGCGTTAATCCTCGGGCGCGGCATTGAATCACTCAGCAAAATCCGACAATGTTCCTTGCTTACAGCAGCAATAATTAACCCACTTACCGTTATAACGTTGAAGAAGTCGTCTTCATTTAGCGTGCTCATGATTTCAATGACAGTCTTTCTGGCCGTGTCCCTGGAGTAATGTTCGTTCCAATTAGTCAAGACTCAACAGGAGTCAGCCTTCGGGGACCGACACACATACACACACACACACACACACACACACACACACACACACACATATGAGCTCCCCGAATCGAAGCAACGCACGGCCTACCTCCGGAGACCTGTCATCGATCCGCTGATGTCAAGGAGAATAACCATATCCTTGGGGCTGCTGGAAGCACGGATGAACCTGTAAAGTTTAATCGAACGGGTAAATTTCAATTAGCATCCCGAAGGCGATAGACGCACAGACAGACAGACATTTGACATTTCCAAATTGGACCGTGTTATTTATGACAATAAAGCAAATCACACCGGTGACCGGCGACCGGATCTGTGTATAATTATTGATACTGCATGTAACATTCCATTTGAACGAAGTACATGGAAACATTCTATTAATGTTCCAACGAAAGTTCAGCCTAATCGCAGCCATACGGATCGGTATTTTATGGGTATAGAGTACAGACAAAGGATGGACGGACACAAACGTGGAGACAGACATCCGCCAATACAACGAAAACACCCAATAAAGAATTCGAATAGGAAGTCAGACACATAAAAGATGCACAGACAAATAAAAGATGCTTGCCTGTAAACTTGAAAGCATGTCTAGTGAATAGATAATGACGTAGGCAACACCCACACCGACAGGAATAAATTGGAGATAGCAGACAAAAGGTTGCAAGTATCTTAAATCACATTCCGCAAAGCGTTATATTTGCGTACCAGTTGGACATCCGGCAGTCGTACATGTCCGGCTTCTCCGGATCCCGCGAGAACTGCCACTTGACCCCGGGGTAAAGCCGCTGAAAGCCGTCCGTGCTGCAGAAGTACTGCGACTTGAGCAGACTGGCGTCTTCCTTGAAGTTATACCGAAAGAGTTGGTCGAGTTTCCCGCTCCACGCCACTCCGTTCAGCACGGAAACGGCTACCCAGACAGACAAAAAAGCCAGCATATAGACAATCAACATTAACAATGCAAATGCCCAAAGCAGCGCAATCCCACACAACCCATAAACGTCATCCTAATGAGGGTTCTGTTTTTGGTCTTGGTCGTCACAGTTATTATTGTACCTTTCAGTCTATGCCACTTTTGTGTGCAGGGTGAATAGATCCGATGTGGCCAGAACTCAGGCAGGCAGACAGACAAGCAGACAGACAGACAGACAGACAGACAGACAGTCTAGACCCACAACCCATTAACGTCATCAGAAGAGAGCTGTTCAAAGTTTCGGGTCGTCACTGTTATTTATTGTTTCCCCTGCTCTATTTTACGTACAGCGCGAGTAGATATTTGTCGGGACATGAACGGTGCTGGCCTGAAAATTGACGGCATCGTTGTGGAAACGCGGGTCTTTGTGGAAATCGATCCGCTCGAAGCCGGACTGCTGGTTGCCGCCATCCGGCTCCTTGGCATTGTAGTAGCTAATCTACAGACAGACAGGAAATGCGGTTAGAGCGTTGAGACGATTTGAGAGTTATTTCCAACGGGATTCACGCGCGGGTACACGCTCCACTGCCTGCTTAGCAGTAAAGAAGGATTGCTGTTATGAGTCCCGGGCGATGGGTCGTTTTTTACTACTGCTGTGGATACAAACGGAAGACCGATCGCTCCCTGTCAACGTACGTTTATGTGGGGAAGCCATTTGTGGGAGCGGGCGGATTCTTCGGCAAAGTCAACCAACCGCTGCAAACAAAGGGACGTGGCGAATACAGAAAGGATTTGATTTGTGTGAGGAGGGATAAGTATGGGCAGATTAGACGCACGCAAAAATGATAACAGTAATTATAGGCAATTGAAGTGCAGCAAAGCAGGCAAGAGATAGGGCACAGGGATGCGTAAGAAACTAATAAACGAACCAATGAATTGACAGAAGGAGAGGTAAACAGTTAGGCAGTGGAACTAGTCAGGCAAGTCGAGAGACAGACAAATAACCGACCGACCGACAGAAAAAAAAACCAATGAAGCAAACGACAGACAAGCAAACAAACAGCAGACACAAGCAGACAAGTAAAGGCAGAGAGCTAGACTGAAAAACAGGGAAAAAGATGGACAAACAAATAAGACAGGCACACAATTGAACAAGCAGACGGACAGTCAAACAGATACACGGACAGGCGAACAGGCAAATAGACAGGCAAACAGACAGACAGACAGACAGACAGACAGACAGACAGACAGACAGACAGACTAGACCAGGCCAGAACAGACAGGTTGACAGATAAACAGATGCCTTTACCTCAACGGCAACCACCTTCGTCTTCACCATCTGTGTCAGCTTGGACCCAATGTTTTTCAGTTCTTCCACCGGATCGATTTCATTGACTTTCACGTTTAAGGATGAAAATCCCTGCGAATAAATTAAAACATAAAAATAACAATGGATAACCATACTTATAGATTCGTGCCTCTAAAAACGAATTTCACGAGCTAATATAAGAAAAAATCTCGTTCAGAATAAATTTATTTAATTATCCAAATTTCCGATACTATGACACGCATGTAGTATGATGTA
>LRSR01012985.1:0-12687 GCA_001579985.1 Hypsibius dujardini | reverse complement strand
CTTCCTCAAAGTGCTTTACATATCCAAGTATGGCTGGATACAAGGAAACACCATTATTTAGAAATATAAAAAATGTAACGAATTTTATCACTCATCCCTCAAGCACGATTGTCTGTGGTAAGACAGGATCAGGTAAAACAGAAATAGTGATGAATATAATAAAATATGGATTGGAATACAGAATTTGGGATCAAATTATTATAATAAGCCCAGATGCTCAATCGGAATATGAAACATTTTTTAATAAACTAGAAGAAGAAATCGACATTAGTGATTTGGCAATAATTATTCTGTCTAGTCTTCCTAAAACTCTCGAAGAGTTTATGGATAAACTTAAAGAAATAAATGAGGATAATAGAAACAAAATCGTTTTAAACACAGAAATTCAGACGCTTGCTATTGTTGATGACTTCCATGCAGAGGCAACTAGTAATAAATTCATTAAACAAATTTTCACTAAAAGTAGACATTATGGAATCAGTTTAGTGTTCTGTACACAGAATTTTAATGAGCTGCATGTGACAGTCAAAGTAAATTCACATTACTATTTCTTTACAAAAAATGTACACGGAGATATTTTACAAAATATTGAGAAAAAATGTGGTATTGAGAACTTGAAAGAATTATATGAAAAATACATGAAAGAGACTAAAATTAAATATCCCTGGATATTACTCAACACTTTTAAAAGTTATTGTTCAGATAAAAGCGGTAAAATTTTCTACCTTAGTCATGAAGATGAAAAAGATGCAACAGATTTAGAACCTATCAGAAAAAATGAAAGGAATTTTGATTCAATCAATTTCTTCGAGTTCAAAAATAAGTTTGATCTTCATCAAAAAAATAATTTAAGACGAGCAATATTAGATAAGTTCACTAGTATTGATGCAGATATTTTAGACAAAATGATGCTCAGTAGAAGAAGCAAAATACATGATGAAAATATTAAAAAACTAATTCCTAAACAATATTGGATGTTTTGGAGTTTGAAATAAATTATTTGAATCCTCCTTTCTTTTCAACGTAATTGGGGTAACTTTCTACTAGATTAATTTTTTGAAGCTCATACTCTTTGTATAATTTTTGAACTTTAGCATCAGTTTCAACATTTTTTAATTTAAACTTGTGACCTGTTCTCGCAATGACTTCATACACTTCAGTAGAATATCGCAGCCTGTCACCCTTATCAAATGTTTTTTTATCTAGCGATATTCTAACTTTATCTCCTATATTAAGTTTCGGTTGCAAAAATATTCTTTCCTGAAGATTGTCAGCTGATTTATTGAACACATCTATCGGTTTATTTTTTATTGTGTTGTGTACGGTATTGTTGTAATTATCCTGAATATCTGGCAGTATTTTGTACCATGCTTGAAGTCCAGTTGCAGTTCTCCACTTTTGCAGCATTTGCGCAATCGTCCTATTTACTCGCTCAACTATAGCATTTTTATTTATCTCGTTTGGGTCGGAAAAATATAGTTCTATATTGTTTGCTATACAATAATCTCTAAACTGATGAGTATTAAATTCATTGTCACAGTTAACATTTTGTGGAATACCCATGTGTGAAAACATTTTTCTTATATTTGTCATGATTGTAGGAAATCGTCTGTTTGTCATAGGGATTAGTTGCAAATATCTAGAGTAAACATCGATACATACTAGTATATATTTGTATTTGTTCATGATAAATCTGTCGTAAATTATTATATCAATTTGATAGTTCTCCTTTGGAGCATAAGCATTAACAGTATTGTAAGTTTCTGGTTTTCTGGACTCTTTATTTATTTGATTCGTAAATTGATTTTTAAGAAATTTATTTATAGATATAGTAGAAAGTTTTTCATCAAGTTTGGAATTTAATTTTGATGAAGACTGATAACCTATTTTTGGATCGTAGTATAGGTTTTGAAGATTCATTTTGACTTTAACAAAAATATTATAAAAATGAACGTAACATATGAGATGTGTAAAGAAATATGTAACCAACAAGCAATTAATCAATGGAGTAATGCAAGTCTGGGGATAGCAGAAATACTTTTTACAAGTTTTAATATATTAATGAGTTATATTGTATACAAAAAAATTGATAGAAATAAAG
The DNA here is from genome assembly GCA_001579985.1 of Hypsibius dujardini. NCBI lineage: Eukaryota > Metazoa > Tardigrada > Eutardigrada > Parachela > Hypsibiidae > Hypsibius > Hypsibius dujardini. The sequence goes on along the minus strand of LRSR01012985.1, from coordinate 10,586 downwards.
ACATGTTCCACAGAGAAAATTTGTTCAGAGGTAACAGTAATGATAAAATTTAAGTTATAAATCAATCCCAACCTCAATTATAACATTTTTTTAATATTAACCTTGTCTTATAATGACCATAAGCATAGGTTGTTAATCCATCTTCTCTGAGCCATGATTTGTCATCATAATTTACCAAAGCTAATTTATCTACATGATTAGTAAATAATTGATGATTTTCACTTTTGAAAGTATTGAATTCTATTTCTTTTGTCTTATTATCGAATAAACAGTCTTTAAAGTCTTTTTCTAATAAACTACCTTTTGGACACCCTTTTGTTGCCTGTTTGCTCTTTTTATAGTTTGGATCTTCAGTGTCATGTAAGTTGGCGTGATACATTTTTGAGCGAATTGAAATTACTTCAGATATTTCCTTTAAAGATTCTCCATCTTGTGCTTCATCTTTAAAATATCCGGTTAGACCTTTGTTTTTTATATGATACAATTTATGCTTCTTAGGATATACAGACATATCAAAATGAGAAGCAAATTCTTTGTCATTATGCAAGTCTTCATAAAAATCTTCCGTTTGAATTAAATACATTAAGGAATCTGTATCTCCATTAAAAAAGATTGCCTTTTCATAACCATATTTTTTCAACATGACATCATAATGAAATTTATACATGTGAACTTTACTTAAATCTAAAATCTTACTACCGATGTAAATAGGTTTACAGAGTTCGACTCTATGTTTTCTAAATTTACAGAATAGCAGGTTTTCGTGAATTTGGATGTCATCTTCAAACCAAATATTTGGAGTTATCTTTTCTGTGTATTGTTTATGGCTAGTACACACTCTGACTGTTTGATACAGTCTTACATTTTCCATTGTTTTTCCAAACACAGAGTTATTCATCAGTTTGAAGAAATCTTTTTCAAACGGTGTAGCTGTTGACTTATTTCTTTGATTTATATTGAAATTGATATATGGTGCCATAAAGGCTTCCTGTCTATATTTAATAACTTTATGCACTTTTTTAAGTATCATTCCTTTGCTTAAATAATATTGGAGGTTTTCTTGATGAAGAACATATTCTCTTTTGTTTGAAAGATCAGAGATTAATTTTATAGTAGGTTTTTGATGTATAGGTTTCAATTCTTTTGCTTTTGGACTTAACATATCATCAGTGATGAGTTTTTGTTCTGGCGCTAGAGGTACATCATTGCACATATCGTGAATTTCTTCTGGAACATCCAAGTCCACCACAAATAAATGAGAACGTGTGAGATTATTTTTTAACTTCATTATGTATTCTGTCGTAAATTTTTCCAAGTTAGTATCCCACTTGAATCCTCTAGTCGGTAGAAGCATTTTCATAATGTGACTGTATAATGCACATGCATCAAAATATCTGATAAAAGTTGAACGGTTACTTTCATCATAATCGGCTAAATATTTATTGTTAGCCTTTACATATCTAGTGCGCACATTAACATTTCCACCTCGTATAGATTTTTCAAATAATAGGTACATATCTGGATCAGTTATTAGTTCTAACTCTACTTTAGTCATTTTAAGCATAGCATCAAACGCTAGGGAAGGTGCTGTAGAATAATATACAGGATCTACTTCATAGAATTTTAAACAAATTTCTCTGAATTTTTCAAACACGTCTGCTAGAAAACTTACATCTGAGTATAAGTAGTGATCATGCCAGTCACCCATATTTTTGCACTTTAATTTATCAAAGTTATCTACATATATTTTATAGTCCTCGTCAGAACATGCTTTGTTTTTTAGGTGATTGAAAAAGTCATTTTTAGATAGTTTGCCTTTAATTTGGAATTTTTCGAAGCTATCCATAAAATCGTAAGGATAAACACCTTTTTTCTTAATTAATTTGGATAATACTCCGAAGTGTTTATCAGTAAATTTAAAATCTTCGGGTAGTAAATTACTCACTAACTTTTCTAGAGAGGAATTCAAAAACTGCATACTGTCAAGAAATTCAAATGTCATACTTGGAATAAAGTGTTTCGTTTTGTTTCTCTTTGGAAATTTGATTTTTCCCGTTATTTTTACATATTTTTCCATTGTTTTAGCAATGACTGTGACATTCTGTAATTTGTCAATTTGTTTAACAAATAGGTGAGAATCGTAATTCTTTAAATTATGAAACAGAACTTTTATTCTGTATAAATTTTTTCTCAATTTCAAATTACATCCAGCATGTGCAGCTCCTCGGAATTTCCCAGTGAAATGATCATGATCTCTAACTTTGAGTAACCTTTTTCGTTCACTCTCAATCCTTTTCTTTTCTTTTTCCAAATATGTTTGTTGGTTTTCACTTAAGGGGGTGTCGTCTACATCAGGATAAAACTCGTCGTCAATGTCTTCAGCATAGAAATCCACTTCATCTCCCTCCTCTCCATAATCAGTATAATCTGTATCTTCTTCATCTGGTTCATAGTCAGATTCAGAAGTTTGTGGTTGTTTGTATTCAGTTGCTCCACTAAATTCCTCTTGGCAAATATAACATACTTGAGCGTCATTGTAAGATTTAATGTTATCTTTATTCATTTTTATTGGTTCATTTTTTTCTACAATATCATGACATTCCTTAGCATATATTTCTAATTGTTCGTAGAAGGCATTTATAACCTCTTTTTCATCCCTTTTCCCTCTATATAGAAAAGGTTTATGCTCACCGTAGATAGAAACCATTTGCATCGCAAAACTGCAAGCTTCATGTTTTCGTGAAAATTTGGAATCTTGAAGTTTTATTAGTAGACATTCGAAATCTGAATAAATGACAAATGGAGATTTGTATTGATGAAGATGATTTTTAAATTTCATAATATTTTTTTCAGGTTTGGGATAGCTAGTTATTGCAACAGGATGTTCTTTACACAGTGTTTTATGATTAATCAATACATCCTCTGTAGTGAAGGGGTTAAAGCAAAATAAACAGAAATGTTTTGCTTCTTTGTGTTTACTTATTTGACTTGATAATAGTCTACTCACGTTTTTTATCCATACAAAGTGATAATTTTCTGTTTCTTTATTTTTTAACATTAATAGAGGTATTTCTGTGTCATATTGTTCATTTTCATTTCTGTTACAATAAATAGGTGCAAATGTACCTTGGTCAGGTTTAGTGGTTGATTCATTATAAAATAATACCCTAACATTAATTTTATTTAAATTTTCGAACTTGCGAATATCTTTTAGAGTCATTGGAAATTTAATTCCTGTAACATCTAAATCTTTGAAATGTTTTTTATACTGCTGTGAAATTCTTTGAGCGTTTCTTGTTGTGGGATTTTTTGCAGCTACAATAGACCAAACAAAACAATAATCATCATCATTTTCTACATTGATACAAGCGAGTTTTTGACCTATGAAATCTGGAAGCTTCATATACGTACCACCCCGCAGTGGTTTACATTTGCGAAATACAATGTCTAAATGTTCAATATTTTCTATTACCCATCCAGATCCATTTTGAATGAATTTGTCTAAGTAAGAAGTAATTTCATCCATTCGTTCGTGTATAAATTCTGATGTAATTTCATCTCTACACATAATAAATCTTGATTTAGTACATGTGGGTGTGGTTATTACACTGACTTTATTTTTATTACGACCATTGAAGTTATTGCGAGATAATTTAGTTGATAATATGAAACTAATTTATACGATTTTTTAGTTGACAATTCTTTACTCATTAATCTTTTTATTTGAGATCTCGTCTTATTAAAAAATTCGCTGATAAGATTTTTAGTATAATCTATATTATCTGGTTCAAAATTATATTGAATGTTAATTCTGTACTCTGTTCTAGCATCTTTTATAGCTGATCTTAATAAATTTACATTAACATTGTACGATGAAATATCATCATTTAAATCCCCAATAATTTCGTTTTGTGCTTCTTGATTAGGGAACAAAACACCTAAATCGGAGATGTTTAGAGGATCATTCATCTTCGTGCTGGAAAAGAACAAAAGGAATATATGTGCTGAAAAGCGTATTCAATAGTAAACATATTCCTTTTGTTTGATAATCAGTTTTAAAATTATTTGATCGGTTTGGCTCGAACTTGGTCAAACAGTGGTTCAAACTTGGGATGAAATAGAGGGTCTAATTTAGTTTGTGGATAATGGTTCTAACTTGGAGTTAAAGTGGTTCCTACTTGGTCCGTAAAACAGGTTCTAACTTGGATCACAATGATAAGTAACATATGAATAGCCCTTGGTGAAAAAAAACTTAAAACGTAATATATGGTCACCCACGGTATACTAAACGTACCGCGTCAAGTGGTTTTTCCTACTGTAAATGGTTTAAACTTGGGCCACCTCTTAAATTTGGTTAAATCCGGTCACTTCCTAAAAATCGTTTCAGTAAAAAATTTTCATACAAGTTGCTATGAGCGATTCAGTAGGAGCTTTGAAGTGGGCACACAAACCGAATTAAGTGTCAAATTGATGAAGCAGCACCCTAGCAAGTTTAGATGCTGTACACACACACACTCTCCATTCCAGAAAGAGTCAAGTAGGCGAAAACATCGAACACGGGTCAGCTAATTTAAATTATAGGAATGCTTATTTATTTTAAAAAACCTAAGTTCGTTTTGTAGGGGTTTTTACGGGTTTGTAGGGGTTTTACAAATTTGTAAAAATGTGCTGGAACCCCCAGTTATCCACTACTCCTGTATGCCTGCCTGCCTGTCTGTCTGTCTGTCTGTCTGTCTGTCTGTTTGTCTGTCTGCCTGTCTGCCTGTCTGTCCGTCTGTCTGTCTGTCTGTCTGACTGTCTGTCTGTTGGCAGACGAAATCGAATTGTCTTTCGTCAGGTCGGATTTCCGAACGCCGGCAAGTCCAGCCTCCTCCGAGCTATCAGTCGAGCCCGGCCCAAGGTGGCCAGCTATCCGTTCACCACCCTTCAGCCGTACGTCGGCTACGTCGAGTATGAAGACTACGTCCAGATTGCCGTCGCGGACATTCCCGGCCTGGTGCCGGACGCCCACAAAAATCGCGGCCTCGGCGTCGACTTCCTCCGACATATCGAACGGTGTGTTTCTCTGCTTTTGTTTCATCTAAACCACTTTTTATATTGTGAAGAAAACGGGTTTTTTCTTCTTCCAAGTGGAGTTTGCGAAATCCGATTTCGAGTATTAAAATATTTCATTATTGAATAAAATACCTTTTAATGTCATTTAAAAATCTGAAAAATACTGAAGCGTATCTGGAACTTATTTTTATTGAAGATTTAAGATTTCAAAATTAATTTTTATTTGATTTTTGAGTTTTTAGATTTGTACCTTTAATTTTTTTTCGTAATTGGTTTTTAATACAGATACTTTTTTCCCCTTCAAAGTTAAATTTATCTTCAAAAATATTAAGTGGTATAATCATATATCATGATTTTAAATTGGGATCTCGGAATGAAAATCACATTCGCGGTTTCAGAAAAAAATAAAGGAAGAAATATTATTCGGGACTTGATTGATTGATTAATCAGCCATGTTTCCGAAGTTTCAATTTGCTTGACCCAAACCACTGTGAAAACGTTCCTTGGAAAACGTTTGATTGCAAGATTTTTGACCCCCGCCCATTCCAAATTCGATTTGGAATCGATTGACATCAGCAGAATCTTATTTGGATGCCAGGGGGCGGAGCTATGGGTCATTTCTGCAATGTCACTCGAAAGCCCAAATTGAAGCTAGCCCATAGCTCCGCCCCCTGTCATCCAAAAACGATTCTGTTGATATCAATCGATTCCAAATCGAATTCGGCGTGGAAGAGTGTCAAAATTTTTGAAATCAAACTTTTTCCAAGGAGCGTTCTACATTGGTTGGGAAGAAACCAATTGAAACTTCGGAAACGTTGCTAATGAATCAATGAATCAAGCCCCGCGCCACAGCACAAAGTGGTGCGGTTATTTTATTTCTTCCTTATTGTTACCAGAGGCATTGTACTACTTTGTAGGTGTGTCTGCCTGCTGTACGTGATTGACCTGTCGAAGCCGGAGCCGTGGCTGCAGCTGGAGCATCTCCGCTACGAGCTGGACATGTACCGGCCCGGACTGGCGGACCGGCCGTGCGCCATCGTGGGCAATAAAATTGACCTGCCGGAAGCGGTGGCCAACCTCCCGGCCTTCGAGGCCGAGGTGAAGATGCCGGTGTTTCCGGTGTCTGCGATGAAGGGCATGAACATAACCGCCCTGCTCATGCACATCCGCAAGCTGTATGATGAACATCCGGAGGAGACCCCGCCCCCGGATGAGGATGATGAAGAATAAAAACATGTTTAACGTCGCGCTAAAGTTTCTCATGTCTGGTTGATTTTATGATTTTCTGGAGGCTTGGAATTTATTGTTTTAATGCGGTTGTGGTGTGCGGGGCTGTTGGGAGTGGAGTTCTTCCCTTTTGGTTCTAAATGTCGGAAATGAGACGCTCAAAATGAGTCCTTATTGTTCAAGTAATTTAAATTCAAAATTTCAATTGAGGTCTCCAGGGATATCAGGCATTGCGACATCCAGACAGACATAAAAAACAGACTTGCTTTTAAGTCTCTGGATGTCTGAATGCCTGGTATTTTCACATAAGCCTTGTCTGCCCAAAGATCTTTTTGCCTGCTCGTCTGGCTGTTTGTAAGTAAGTTTGTTTGTGTGAATGCCTGCTGTCTTTGCCTGAACTTCAGTCTGTCTGTCTCTTTGTCTATCTGTAAGTTTGTCTGTTTGGATGTCTGAATGCCTGCCGTCTCTGCATGCCTGCCGTCTCTGCCTGAATCTGCCTGAATCTGGCTGCTCGACGGAGTTTGTGTCTGAACGCCTACCCTGTTTCAGCGGCTGTTTGTCTGGACTCTGGATATTGTCTGTCCGATGGTATCCGTGAGTCTGCCCTATTTGTCTTGAACGATACTGTAGATATCTCTGCCTGACCGTCGTTTGCCTGAAGATCTTCTTGTCTGTTCCTTTATCTGCCTCAATGTCGGTCCGAAGGTGTTCGTACCTTTTAATCTTTCGATGTCTGGGCGTTTTTCTATCTGTGTATCTGTCTGTGTATCTGTCTGTGTATCTGTCTGTCTGTCTGTCTGTTTGTTTGTTTGTCTGTTTGTCTATTTGTCTGTCTTTGTGCCTAGGAGTCTGTGTGGCTCTATGTGTGTGTGTCTGTTTTATGTGTGTCTGTCTGTCTGCGTCTGTCTGTACTTTTCATAGCAGTCTTTCCAAAACATACCTACCAAACCAAACGTACCTTTTAATCTTTCGATGTCTGGGCGTTTTTCTATCTGTGTATCTTATCTGTCTGTCTGTCTGTCTGTCTGTCTGTCTGTTTGTCTGTCTGTCTGTCTGTCTGTCTGTCTGTCTGCTGCTGTCTGCCTTGTATCTGCCTGTCAGTCTGTCTGCCTATCTGTTTATGCATCCGTCTGCCTATCTTCCTGTCGGAACTCGAAAAGTCAACGGCACCGTACTAAATTAAATGTAAGAATGGGCTACCGATGTTGTACTGACCGGAGGTCAAATCACTATATTTCGTCTACTCGCATTCCCATAGCTGTTAACGTGTCAAAGCAATGTTTGAAAGAGCTCAATGTGTAACACTTCTTCTAAGAAAATTCGTACTAAAACTCTACATAAAAGATTAACACAACATTTTCTATGGCCTTTACCTTTCGTAGCGCGAGTAAGCAGTGTCTGCAGTTGGTCGGGCCGTAACTCCAACTGAATGTAATTGGACCATAAACCCGCGAGGTTCCGGTGTGGGACCTGCAATATAACGGACACAGACACATCCAGATGAGGAGACACGACGGACAGACTACAACGCAGGCAGACAGACAGACAGACAGATGGAAGGCGTTGGTTAAGTATACAAAGAGTTGTGGGTCTTTTTTATGACTTTTACGATTCGTCATTTCGTTGTGGTAGGGAGAAGGGGGGCAAAATCTCTTTTATGCACGGACACGAGAACGAGCGGCAATCAGGCTGATTCAGCCAAAAACCCTCCTCCTTCTGTCACTTTTTTCTCATGTGAAATTGACTATGATTTTTCACATCCGACACCTCGACGCGCAATTACATACCTTACACAGTCAAGGCTTTCATTTGTCTGGAACACGTTTTTCTAACTCATTCAGACACGTGTCTGACTCTTGTCTGCCTTGAAATTTTCTCCTTCGAATCTAACTTTTTTTCCTCTGTCTGGGTGTCCCTTCAGACACGTGTCTGTAAGGTCTCTGGTTGTCTTAATTTTTGTGTCCAATTCGGGGCATAATTGTACAGACACGTGTGGTTGTCTTGTCTGGTTGTTTGATCCCATTCAGGGCGGTTCGATGCCAAATTGACCCGGTTGAAAGAGCCCATCCGTTTCATTCAGGCAACAACCGATCGATTACCCCATCTTATAAGTTACTGCCCATCCCGTGTGTCTGAATGGTGCGGCGCGCAATTTTTATGACCCCTCGTTGCGGAAGTTAATCGTCGTGTCTTATCATCCTTCCTCTTCTCCTCCCGATGAATTGCTGCTCCGTTACCTGAGAAAGGGGGCCGTCGTCTTGGGCGATCTTTTGGTTGTTGGGGATTGACTTTGTTCGTTCATTCAGTCTATTCTGTTGTTCATTGACTGACTGCCTAACTGCCTGACTACCTGATTGACTGCCTGACTGCCTGACTGCCTGCCTGACTGACTGCCTGACTGCCTGATTGACTGATTGACTGATTGACTGGTTGACTGATTGACTGATTGACTGATTGACTGACTGCCTGCCTGACTCACCATGCCGGCTGTTTATGGACCGTCATTGTCTAGCCAACTAATTTGGTTGTCGTTATGGATTACCTCTGCCGGCCAGATTGCCCAATCACAGGCCGGACTGGCCACTTGGATGTAGGTAGAAGGATGGAGCAGTGCCAGTCATGCGCCTGCATCAAAATGGTTCATAGTTTTATGCATTTCTAGACGCAGCGAATTATAATTTTTTTCTCCTTATCCTAAAATTGTGTCTTCTGCTTAAAATTTTGCCCTCTTTAAATATAATTTAATAAAGACTTAAATCGCATATCTCTCTCGCCATGGAAAGTTGGAGTGGACTGAAATGTCTAACTGCCTGCGTACGAATCTTTTCCCTCAGTTATTGGATGCTGGTAATACAATTTTGGTAAGATTTCCCGTTGATGATTGAATGTCACGGAAATTTTTTAGAATTTATTAATTATCGGAGAAAAATTATAAAAACAGTAGTTTTTCACCTTTTGGAAAGTTTTTATGAGTGACCTTTGTTCCTGTGTTTATTTGTTCGTCCCCTTCCACCGAGCCTCATAAAACATTCGCTTGCTATTTCAAGGTATGTCGGTCTGGCGGCATCGAGTATGCACACGCAGTTGAATCAGCAGCCCGCCACCGTCACCACAAGCAACTGGCGGGAAGCGCGGCGAGCCAACGAAATAATTCACACTTTACCCAACCTCGACTGGTGCAACAACATTCCCGGCCTGGTGGACCATCAAGTGGCGCTCTGCAAGCGGAATCCCGAAGTCTTTCGTCAAGTCACCACCGCCGCACGGATGGCCATCGCCGAATGTCAAAACCAATTTCGTCTGGAGCGATGGAATTGTACTACAATGAATGATAGCACTGTTTTTGGAAAGACTGCTATCAAAGGTACAGACAGACAGACAGACAGACAGACAAACAGACAGACAAACAGACAGACAGACAGACAGACAGACAGACAGACAGACAGACAGACAGACAGCAGGCTCATTGATGACGATTGTTTGCATCTTTCTAGGAAACAGGGAGACGGCATTCATCGCGGCCATTTCCAGTGCGGCCGTAGTCCACTCCATCGTGCAAGCCTGCAGTTCCGGCAACCTGGCAGAATGCGGGTGCGACACCCGTCGGGAAGGCCCATTGTCGGCGGACGGATTCAAATGGTCTGGCTGCTCCGACAACATCGAGTACGGCTTGGAATTTTCACGGCTCTTCAACGACGCACCGGAAGACATTAAACGGCGGGACGCTCGCAGCATCAGAGACGTTATGCATCTGCACAATAAAGCAGCTGGACGAATGGTATGTCTGTGTCAAGTGCCGTAAAATCGGAGTTAGGGCTGCTCAGAATTTGGAGGTCTTGCTCGATGGAGACGACTGGTAAACAGGACTTTGACAGTCCAAGTAGGCATGAATAAGTTTGCGTAAACCCACACGCCGGTAGTAGGATGGCAGATGTGTGCGTGTACATATTGGCCACAGCCATACTTGTTATTAAAAATTGCGGCCCACATCGCGAAAATTCGACCTCGCACAGCACGCTGACAAGTCCATAAAAAAGGTTCGGTTCAACAGTTAGGGTGAGCGGAATTTTTGGCGCAGCCGGTGAGCGTTATATTTTAAAGTGTGACAGCCCATTTAATCCATCTTTATGACTTTAAACGGGTGTGACCCTGCTTGAGACATCCGAGACCAGTAAAGCCACTGCTCATGAGTCACATAAAACGCTCCCGAAAAGGCATGAATGTCAAAGAGTTGATACTTCCCCATGTGTCTGTCTGTCTGTTTGTCTGTCTGTCTGTCTGTCTGCCTGTTTGTCTGTCTGTCT
>LRSR01012982.1:0-21147 GCA_001579985.1 Hypsibius dujardini | reverse complement strand
GACAGACAACACTGAACAGAATGAATGAGTGAGTGAACAAAACTAGTTTCTTGGCTGAGGACGTTTTATGGGATGAGCAATGTGAGCTGGGTGTGTGGCACTTACTAAACTGGTACGAACCTTATCACGCGCGGTTGTACTTGTCGGAAATGGATCGATAAAACTGGGAGGCGGTTTGGTGTATTAGTGGTCGGTCGGTGCACTGCCTGTTTGTGAATGATCGACAGCTTTCCGCACCCTAGTTGTTTAGGGTTGTTTATAGGCTTTTGGGTAATCCTGTTACAGTCACAGACACAGACACAGACACAGGCACAGACACAGGCACAGACACAGACACAGACACAGACATAGATACAAGTATAGATACAGACAGACACAGACACAGACACAGACACAGACACAGACACGACCGATAATCTTCCAGAGATCAATGAAGAGCTGCTGGTAAGGAGGTGTTGATGGGAGAGAAGATACTTAAGCTTTAAAGCACAATATTGACTGTCGGTATTGCACCATGCGCTTACACATCCACTAATTTAATTGACCGGAAGGTCGAAGCGTATAATTTGACTGTTATTTCCGGCTAAGCCAGGCTCAAAATAGTTCGTGGTTGGAATACATACATCCTCTCTCTTGCCAGTCGCCATACTCAGTTTCCACTTACAGTGCTTGACCACTTTATGTTAACTCAAAATTCATCGGTCAGTACAGTAAATACTTAGTTAAGAATTACGAGACACACGTTGGAGACGAAAAAAAGACTAAATTTAAAAGATTTACTGACATGTTTTAACAAAGAATTTTCAGTGTTTTTTTACACTTTTCAGCCAGCTTCACACATATCAGTGATTTGTTTACCACCACGCGGTACGTCACACGGAATGATAAAACTGTCTTAAGGCTCAAGATTTAGTGCTGGTTCGTCCTGAAACTCATTACTCGAACGTTGAACGTGCACAGCGCAATTAAAATGTGCTCAGAGCGCGCGCTGTTTCAGATGCGACGCGAAATATCACAATGGTTGATTAGGACAGGAATAAACCATAAAAGAGTCATAAATTCTAGATGTTACCACGAATAACTGCCTTACATGGATGACAAGTCTGCAAGCAAAAAAATGCGAAAAGCTTAATATGGGTACAGCAGCGAAGGTAACATGAACAAAGAAACAAACATCACTCTAAGGGCCTAGAAAGCGATCATTGTAAATGTGCCACTGCGACCGGTATATGGTGTTCGCGAACCGCGACAGACATGGACACAGACACAGGCACAGACACAGACACAGACACAGACACAGACATAGACACAGACATAGACATAGACAGACATAGACATAGACATAGACAGACATAGACAGACATAGACAGATCCCAGGTCAGTCTGGGATCTTGAGGTTTCAGTTAGGTGTAAATTATCTGGGCGCCGGAAGCGAGGGCGCGCTCCTTGACATTTTTTGTCGAGGATTATGAAACCCATCAGAATACGTGCAGGGTTTTGCTGCAGGTAAGTGGCCCTTTCCGGCAACAGAGGAATTAACCATATTTGGACGTCTGTTGATCGTATATCGGTGGCGATGAACTTCCGGTTCGACAGACGCTATTCATGTCCTTTCAACGCCAACGACACCCAAAGCAAAAACATCATTAAGGCGCGTCGGGAACAAACTTAGAAAGTGCGCACTTCAAACGAAAGAGTAATCGATTTCCCTAAGGAGCGATAATCCAGCGCTGCACAAGTTTTGGCCCGGATATATGAGTATAATGGGAACCTTATGACCTGAATCCAGTTTTTTTATTTTCTCTGACGTTTTTACATGATGTACGGCTCTATGTATAATGTGCTACTAACACAGACATATGCAAACAAACAGACAGACAAAAAGACAGGCAGATAGACAGACAGATAGATAGACAGACAGAAAGACAGATAGACAGACAGACAGACAGACAGACAGACAGACAGACAGGCAGACAGGCAGACAGACATATTTTCTGTTGAGTCGTCTCGGCTATGAACCCTAGAAGCAGTCAGGACGTGGAACATGCAAATCGGTCATTATCCGGTACGGCAACGTTTCTATTAATAAACTCGATCTTAATCGTCGGTGATCCTTCACGCCTTTGAAGCTGATTTTTGACTTCCGATCATGAGACCAAACATCGCCTGGTCCGCTGACATTTATCGTGGGAGAACGAAACATCTGGATGTCGCGCACCCACGATATGGATACCAATAATATGTCAACCCAAGCTAGTGATCCATTTTCGTTCGCACATTTTCTGTCTAAATCGTTCTACACTTCATGCTGTGCTTGTTTGCCCGCCAATCTGTCTGAAATCGCGTTCTGTTACTCTCAGTTCTGTGTTTCTGCTTGTCTGTCTGTCTGTCTGTCTGTCTGTCTGTCTGTCTGTCTGTCTGTCTGTCTGTCTGTCTGTCTGTCTGTCTGTCTGTCTGTCTGTCTGCATGTGTGCATGTCTGTCTGCATGTCTGTCTGTCTGTTTGTCTGCATGTCTGCCTATCTGTCTATCCATCCAGCTGTCTATCTATTTTTCTGTCTGTTATGTCTGCGTTTCCGCGAAGTCTGCTGTCAGCCATCGCCAGCACAGATACTAAGTGTTTCTGTAATAACTATAGACTGACAATCAACTGCCCATGATTTTGTAACATGTCGTGCCGGAAACGACGGCGAGTCACACATGAATCCGTTTTGTATTTATTTGTCTAGTTGCGCATCGATTCCAGTCGCTTCCACCCAGACCGCGCGCAAAAAAAGTGTGTCAATATGGAAGAACCCGCGTCTCGGGGTCACTGGAGTCGCCTGGGAGAAAGAACTCAAGTAAATAATTTAACTCTCCAGTCGTTTTTGAATAATGTCTGCCTGCTACCGATGAATCCAGTCAGTTCATACAGTATGACTACATAATTTGTTTTCCAATAAGTATGCTCCCGGCAAAACATTTTTACCGCGGTGCCCTCATGTCCCACAAGTCCAGTCGATGATACGGCTAACTAGCTGTCGACATAACAGACATCAAATTTGTCTTGATCGATTAAGGTCCGGCAGACGCGAAGCGCACTAAGAAAACACGAGGAATCATCAGGAAAGAATTTAGAAAGCAGTTGTTGTTGCATCACTTGTCTGTCTGCCTGTCGGTGTCTGTCTGTCTGTCTGTCTTGTTTGTCTGTCTGTCTACCTGCCTGTCCGTCTCTTTGTCTGTCTGTCTGTTTGTCTGTCTGTCTATCTGTTTGTTTGTCTGTCTGATTGTTTGTCTGTCTGTCTGTTTCTCTGCTTGTCTGTCTGTCTGTTTGTCTGTCTGTCAGTCTGTCTGTCGGTCTGTTAGTCTGCATGTATGCCTATCTATCTATGTGCCTGTCTGCCCCTCTTTAACGCTATTTGCACTGCTTTGTCTCTGCTTTTCTGTGTGTCTATCTGTCTGTATGTTTATTGCATGTCTGCTTTGGCAATCCTTCCTTGCCTACTATGGTCTGTCTGCTGATCACTCTGTATTAGCGTGTGTGAACAATTAATATCCTTGTCTGGTTATTTCTGTATGACAGCCGCCAACATATCACTTGTCTGCCACTCAGAGTGCGGAAGCCCTGCATGCAGATGTGCCCTTGAACTTTAATTTGTTCCGTCAGATCTCTCCCATTCGTACGCCTCGATTTGCATTCTTCCAAGTCATTATACGGCATGCGACTGCTATCGGCATTCTGCTCTGACTTGTCAGCACTTCCCGGAAAATAGGAGTCTCCATATGTACACTGTAATATCCAGTCAAGATCTTCCTATAAAAAACCACAAACGTTAAACCAGGGACATTGCGACGAAGATGAACGCTATACGTTGCTGCTACCCTCTCTCTCCCACTCACACTTCCAGCCGTGATTTATTAGGCGCCAGTAATCATTGCAGTGTGCTAGGTAATGGAAAAAACGCCTCGCACCACAGCCAGACAGAGAGACAGGCAGGCAGACAAACAGACAAACAGACAGGCAGGCAGACAGACAGGCAGACAGACAGGCAGACAGATAGACAGACAGTGAAACTGCCAGACAGACAGGGAGACAGACAGGCAGACAGGCAGACAGACAGACAGACAGACAGACAAAAATATTGCTAGAGAAAGACATAAGCAGTTTATAGACGAATAACTTCCAGGCAAAGTTGCACAAGGTCATTTGAATGAACTTTCTACCGCCTAAAGCAAATGGTCAATAAGGGAAAAACTCTGTCTGAAAATAAGTGTCTATACCAAATAAAGTCCAGGCAATATAATCCGCTCACCGGAAGCACGATGAATTTGGTGAATCCCTGTCATCGGTTGCATAAAAATTAGGAGACAGAACGGAAATGGACCCCATGGAACGAGGACCCGTTATAAAGTCTCGCGCACTGGAAAAAACACGCCATTTGAGCCCATACAGGGAGGGAAGGAAAGAGGGGACGTTTTATTATTCAGAAAACGTCACGTGACTGCTAATCCATTATTTCAACCACAGTGCTTTATTATTATGAAGTGGCCAGATTACTGGGTGGCAGAGTTCGAACCACTCTTTAACTGGGCGCAAGAAAAATTGGGTGGCCCGAGTTCGAGCCAAACACCCAGTATTGTGGCCATCTGTGTACGAAGTGGTCGTCTGACTGTCTAATAACAGAAAATCTGGGAACTTCGTTCTAGATTGGGCAAAGCAAAAGCTTATACGTGTATTTATCTGCGCACACGAAAAAATTTAGAAACTAAATTACTGCAAAATCAATTTTAACTCAAGCGGGCCAAACTCATGTCCATGTTATGAAGACGGTCCTTCCAACTAAGCCTCAGCTTCTCCACCCTCGCCTTCCTCCTCGAATTCGCCCTCGTCTTCAGCGGTTGCCTCCTAAAAAGAAACCGAAATTTGGTCTCAACCTCTTTTTCTCAAGGCACTGTCCAGCTGAGAGATTGCGCCACGAACCTGGTACTGTTGGTACTCCGACACCAAGTCATTCATGTTGGACTCGGCTTCGGTGAATTCCATCTCGTCCATACCTTCTCCAGTGTACCAATGCAGGAAAGCCTTTCGGCGGAACATGGCTGGAGAGATAATGCAAAAGTAAGACACACAAGCAATCAGGCAGACAGACAGACAGACAGACAGATAGACAGACATACAGACAGACAGATAGACAGGCAGATGACACAGACAGACAGCAGACAGACAGACAGACATACCAGTGAACTGTTCCGAAACGCGTTTGAACAGCTCCTGGATGGCAGTGCTGTTTCCAATGAAGGTGGCGGACATCTTCAAACCGCGCGGTGGAATGTCGCAGACCGCGGTCTTCACGTTGTTGGGGATCCACTCGACGAAGTAGCTGCATCAGCCAAGAAACGAGGAATAACGTCCATCAGCGAAGTGGAGAAAGGCGGAACAACGATAATAAAAAAAGGTTCCTCAAACCTGCTGTTCTTGTTCTGGATGTTCAGTAGCTGTTCATCCACCTCCTTCATACTCATCCGGCCGCGGAAGATTGCCGCCACGGTGAGGTAGCGTCCGTGGCGGGGATCGCAGGCGGCCATCATATTCTTCGCGTCGAACATCTGCTGGGTCAGTTCCGGCACGGTCAGCGCGCGGTATTGCTGGGAACCACGCGAGGTCAGCGGGGCGAAGCCGGGCATGAAGAAGTGCAGCCGCGGGAAAGGGACCATGTTGACGGCCAGTTTGCGGAGATCGGCGTTCAGCTGACCCGGGAAGCGCAGGCAGGTAGTCACACCGGACATGGTCGCCGAGACGAGATGGTTCAAGTCGCCGTACGTTGGTGTGGTCAGCTTGAGAGTGCGGAAGCAGATGTCGTAGAGCGCCTCATTGTCGATGCAGAAGGTCTCGTCCGTGTTCTCCACCAGCTGATGGACGGACAGGGTGGCGTTGTACGGCTCCACCACAGTGTCGGACACCTAGACGTGAGAAAACGCGAACATGTGAAACATAATTTCGAAGACGCCAACTTATAAGGCGACGGAGAACAAGAAAAGCAGTCAGTGAGGCAACCAAGCAATCGGGTGACAGACAAGCGACCAAACAGACAGACAGACAGACAGACAGATAAACAGACAGACAGACAGACAGACAGACAGACAGACAGACAGACAGACAGACAGACAAACAAACAGACAGGTAGACAGACAGACAGACAGGCAGAAAGACAGACAGACACATAGACGGACAGGCAGACAGACAAGCAGGCAGGCAGGCAGGCAGGCAGGCAGGCAGGCAGGTAGACGTACCAAAACAACGGAGGAAGGGCTTAACACCACACTGAAAACACACTTTTCAGACAGAAAATTTACCTTGGGAGATGGGACGACACTGAAGGTCATCATGATACGATCGGGATACTCCTCACGGATCTTGGAGATCATCAGGGTGCCCATTCCCGATCCGGTTCCACCGCCGAGCGAGTGAGTCAGCTGGAAGCCCTGCAGACAGTCGCAGCTCTCGGCCTCCTTGCGGACCACGTCGAGGACCGAGTCCACCAGTTCGGCGCCCTCGGTGTAGTGACCCTTGGCCCAGTTGTTTCCGGCTCCGCTCTGGCCTGCCCAAACACACACACAACGTCTCAAAACATCCGTTTAAAGGATTAAGAAACCATCCAACACACCGAAAATAAAGTTGTCCGGACGGAAAAGCTGTCCAAATGGCCCGGACCGCACAGAGTCCATCGTTCCCGGCTCGAGATCCACCAGAACCGCGCGCGGCACATATTTCCCTCCTGAAAATCAAAACGGAGCTGACTTATGAAAAATATATTTAAGAACCACATGTCGGACTTGAGAAAATAATTAAAACAATTCAGCACAGCAAGCACTTCCGGGAAGAAATAAATAACTGGCCAGACGTAAACAACAGAACCAGAGGATTAACTGCACGAACCCCGGCGCTAAATACGCCGAGTCCCGGTGCTAAAACGCAACAGGCCCCGCCCACTGGACCCCAAGCAACCAATTGCGCAGAAACAATTGAAGAATGCGGAAAGAAAAAAGAGCGCTAAAAACGGAACCAGAGGGTTAACTGCACGAACCGCGGCGCTAAATACACCGAGTCCAGGTGCTAAAACGCAACAGGCCCCGCCCACTGGACCCCAAGCAACCAATTGCGCAGAAACAATTGAAGGATGTGGAAAGGAAAAGGAACGTTAAAAACGGAACCGGATGGTTAACTGCACGAACCGGTGGCTTCATTGTAATAAACGTTGATCCTCTCCAACTGGAGATCGGAGTCTCCGTGGTACGTGCCGGTGGGATCGATGCCATGCTCGTCCGAGATGACTTCCCAAAACTGCAATCAAAACATAAATTTAGCGAACGATTGCAATTTCTGTCAAGGGAGCAGATGCAGTGGGTTGCAATCTTTCGAACTGGGTGAGAAAAGAAAGCGTTCGAAAGTAGCAACACCATCGTAGGCGTGAAACGAGCCAGCAAACCCAAGGCACACTTTGGCGCGTGTCAGGAAGTAATCTCGTTATGAAATAATACAGATTCGATAGAAAAAGTGCTGCTTGCTAATCATTCGCAGCATGAAAATACTTGATTTCTAATATTTTAATTTTCGAGGGCGTAATGCAGACACGTGGCAAAAACCTTGAGCTAACCGAGTCAAGCCATTACACTCGTTCTTCACAAACGGCTGTTGTGCAGTTCCGAGTTAAAGTGCTTGATTCGGTCAGCGCAAGGTTTTGGCCAGGTGTGTACACACGTGGCAAAAACCTTGCGCTGACCGAATTAAGCACTTCACCTCGGGACTGCGTTCAACAGCCATGCAACGAGTGTAATGGCTTAACTCAGTCAGCGCAAGGTTTTTGCCAGGTGTGTAGATTACCTTCGCTCCGATTTGGTTTCCACATTGGCCCGCTTGCAAATGGACGATTTCACGCATGCTTGCCGCTTATAATGAGAAAAATCGGAGGTGACAAAATTCCAAGCGTGTCCGGGGAAAGAAGCAATTATTTTGCAAGATTTCGTGCGTGTTCTTGTTGTCAGGGTGCCGTCTCGATCGAAAACCCGGTTCTAAATCACTGCAACCGCTTCATTACAAAAGGGGACGAGCGGGTTTACGGACCGGATAATGCCGTCCCGTTCCGCCGGTATTCTATCGCCGGAAACGGCGGAACGGCCGCTCCACTTTGAATGCTTCTTCAAAGTTGAAACTAAAACGAAGTATTACTGTAGTCGTTAAATTCACTTGCACCCACCCACTGCCTCAAAGATGTTTTGTTTTATGAATCAAGAAAACATCTGACAGATGACCCGAGAAGAAAATGCTTTCGCATAAGGCATGAACCAAGTAAAAAGGGAATAACGATAATCCTCCAGATGGCGCTCTGCGTCTTTGAAAATCTGCTCAATCAATCAATCAATCCAACAATGGCCCGCCTCTATGATGTTATCGGATGCTTTCCTTTTCTGACCAGCGCGTTAAGGGAGCGAGCTGACGGGACCGGACCTGAATTAAAACCTGAAGGGAGCCATCGCTCACGCATGTGTTATGATTCATGATTAAGTTAAAGCTGGTGTTCCTTTTAAATAGACTGACCTTGGCTCCAATTTAGTTGCCGTATATTCTATTTTGACGCTCACATACTAGTACTCCAGCTCCAGTTGTCTGTTGCCGTTCGTTCAGTGTACTGATCTGTTCTCGGTGGATACGTTTATCTGTTCCGTGTTAACCTCCTTCCCGTTCCTTTTAAACCCATTTTGATTTCAATTCCGATTTTTTTCCGAATTCCCAGCGTAAAAGTCCCTAAAATGGCCCTCCCAAGCCGCTTCGGCATTCGCCTCATCAGTCCGTTCTTCGTTCCCCATCGCTGCGACAGTATTCTGGCTTCAAAAGCCGCTCAGGCCATTCTGAGAAAAGACATCAAAGACGTCGAGCATGTTCCTCCTCTC
The DNA here is from genome assembly GCA_001579985.1 of Hypsibius dujardini. Classification (NCBI taxonomy): domain Eukaryota; kingdom Metazoa; phylum Tardigrada; class Eutardigrada; order Parachela; family Hypsibiidae; genus Hypsibius; species Hypsibius dujardini. Next base: position 12,220 of record LRSR01012982.1, on the reverse strand, counting down.
GTGCCGGGGTCGGAGATTCCGGCCAGCTACCGCTATATCTATCCGGATTTCCTCGCCCTGCCGGACATCAAAAAGCGCAACAAGCTGGCGGAGAAACTCAACCGGATGGATATGCTGCGGCGGCGCTCGGTGATGGAGATCCCTGAGTTTTACCCCGGCTCCGTGCTGGCAGTCACGACATCCGATCCGAATGCACCGAATAAAACCAGCCGGTTCGTTGGAAATCAAAAATCCTAAATTTAATCTACTATTGCATGTGATTCAAGTCGAAGCCGCACAATTCGATTTCAATTGGAAAGGATTTATGCTGAAGAGTTCGGAATCTACTGTGCAATGTTTGTGCTTGATTGATTGATTAACTCACAAGTTTCGGTGTTTATGCGTTGGAGCGTCTTTGTGCTTGATTGATTGATTAACTCACATGTTTCGGTGTTTATGCGTTGGAGCGTCTTTGTGCTTGATTGACTGATTGTTTAATATGCCATGTCTTCCGGTCTCTGTTAAGAAAACAAACTTATTAGACTACTCAAGAACATCCCGTCGCTTTCAAATATATCTGTTTGCCCAAATTATCGCTTGTTTTCCTCATCCTTTTACTGGTTTGATCCGATCGAAGGATGTACCGAGGTATTTTGTGGTTTGCCTTAGACTACTTATGATTCATTGATTGATTGATTGATCACTATGTTTGAGTTTATTTTCAACTTTTAACTTAATCGGTCATTTTCCTGATTTCAGATTTGTCGGAATTTGCATCTGCAGAGGCGGTAATCAGCTCCTCTCCTTCATGATCCTCCGCAATGTCATTGACGGCCTCGGGTGCGAGATCAAGTACGACTTGTATAATCCGACCATCCGGAAGATCGAGGTGCTGAAATTGGAACGCCGGTTGGATGAGCAGCTGTTCTACTTGCGGGACGCTCCGCCGGAGCACAGCACTTTCCCTTTCGATATGGAGGCGACGCCGCATCCGGAAGGACTCGCGGTGCCGCTCAACGAGACAGTGGTCCATCTCAATCCGTTCCCGTGGAAGACTCGCTGGGAGCTGTACGGATTCCGCGGCTTCACCTACGACTTCCTGCCGAGCCGGAAAGTGGTCCGGAAGGCGAAAGTGCTCGCGCCGCTCGAGTGGGAGCGCTTCGACTTGATGAAAAAGTACCGCGTGCAGATTCCGCTGGAGGATCAGGAGGAGATGTTCAAGGACATCTTGGTGCATAATTGTGGGACGTTTGAGAAAAAGCGACGACGTCGGTGAAGCGGCACTTGATGTTCGGCCGTTGTACTAGTAGTTGTCTTATCGATATTTTTTTCTTTTACCGTGGAGCTGAAGAGTCTGGAGACGTGCCCAGTCCAGTGTCTTCCAGCGAACTACAGCCACTGCATGGAGTGTTCTGTGTTGGATATTCAGAGAACATAAATATCTGCCCGTGAGATAAGCTCGCACTGATTCAGTTGGTTGAACTTCTAGAATTGAATTACAGTCACAGCCACTGGAAGATTGCAGTGTCGGTCTTCGAAGACTGTGCTGTCAACTGGTTGATTGATTGATTGATTGATTGATTGATTGATTGAGGAGTGTCGGTCATCGAAGACTGGGCTGTCCATTGATTGGTTGATTGATTGATTGAGGAGTGTCGGTCATCGAAGACTGGGCTGTCCATTGATTAGTTGATTGATTGATTGAGGAGTGTCGGTCATCGAAGACTGCGCTGTCCATTGATTGATTGATTGAGGGGTGTCGGTCATCGAAGACTGGGCTGTCCATTGATTGGTTGATTGATTGAGGAGACTGTTCCGGAATATGTGTTCTGTAAAGTCGGCGAAGGTCATCTTTGGCTGTGACGGCTACGGTACGAGGATCATTATAGAGATCTTTGCTTACAGCTTCAAATTCCGATTCACTTTGGTTTATCCTAGAGTTGCGATCTATGCAGACTGATAAGTTGCAATATAGCGTTATAGCTTGATTGGTTCATTGATTCATCTCGAGCTACAACCAAATAAACGGTACGCCCAACTTGATCCCGCAAAGAAGCAAAATCCTCGGGGAATGCCAGAAAAAAATTATTGTCTTCAGTAAACAATAAACGTAATAACTGCCAAGAATTTACAGTTCTCCGCTACAAAAAAGTTACTTGCGGTAGAGACGTCCCCCGAGACAGCGAGGCGCCAGACATCGATTCCGCGTCCGCATCTCCCCACTCCGTGGCCGCCGAATGAGAAAAAGCTTCCCAAGCTATCGGTCCTTACAGTCCCAACCAAAAAAATTAGCGTGGCCCATACTGCTGTTGCATCCCAGGCGGCATCATCTGGCCCTGCTGCGGGAAGGGATTGATTGATTGATTGAACATCTGCTGCGGCGGTGGCCGCATCCCCGGTGGCATACCCATCGGCGGCCCGCCCTGGAACATCCCCGGCGGGGGTCGGAATCCCGGCGGCATTCCCGGCGGCATTCCCGGCGGCATTCCGTAGCCGGGCGGCGGTCCGAAACCCGGCGGCATCCCACCAGGACGGCCTTTTTGCGCTGTCTCCAGCAGTTTCTTTGCCTGCTCTTCCATCCACTTCTGGTAGTAGATGCGGACGTTGTCCTTGTGCTTCCGGCCGCTGCAGTGCGTTTTCCGGACGGACGGTGAGTCGTGGGTCAGGTAGGCGTCGCAGTAGTCGCAGTAGTAACGGCCCATGGCTGGAGTGGAGTTTTAATGTTCGCTGAGGATGCCCTAAAATCGATTCACTTTCCTCGCCAAAAGATTCCGTCACATTCGGGCTGGACCGCAAGATCGGGGAAGATTTCCTACGAAATACAATTTCAAAATCTTCCCAAAATCCACAGTGGCTGTAAAAACAATGATAATAATTGGACGGAATAATTGGGGTAGTTCAGGGGGAAAATGGCGAAGACCCAACGAAAACCACAACAACGAATTCCTGCTTCACACACCTGGCCGAAACGCTGTCGAGTGGCTGTCACTGGAGGGCTCTTCTTTGCATTACGGAGAAGCAGCGCCTACTGTATTTATTCAGCCAAAGGCTTATCCTTTGAACTCGGGCCTGACAGCATTCTGGCCACGTATCAAGCGTGGCGTGGTGTGTAATAAATCAATCAAAAGATGAAGCCACGCCTTGGCGTAAATACTCCAATTGCCCTGCAAGAATGGATGACGACGTTTTGGATTGGTCGACTGATTTAAAAGCAGCCAATTATGCAACGCACGCTGTGTTTCAGCCGCGAGACGGGCAAGACCTTTTGCGTGATCACACATTCTACGTCAGAATTTTCACCCGAGTAAATTTTCAATTTTCACTTCACCTCTTCAAACGGCGTCTCTCTGTCAAGAAATTGAGTTGACCTTCTTTTGTTGACGGTTGGAAGTGGCTGTTGGGAGTGTTGCGGTGTGTTGTGCTTGCCATTTTCATTTCCTCCCTCATTTTTGAATCGGAAAGGTTCACTGAGGTACGTAATTCGTCAGCTACCAGCACCTTTAAAGTGCATCCTTGTGAAGCTTTACCTCGGATGATGTGGTATTTGTAGGAGTTTGATGGAATCCTCTTTCGAAATGCGAGTTTATCAGTGTATGAATTCATCATTGGTTCTGTTGATTGATTGTTGATTGAGTGGTTTATTGCTTGCTCTGAATTGTCTGTGGTTGATTGTTGATTGAGTGGTTTATGCTTCCTCTGCATTATCTGTGGTTGATTGTTGATTAATACGAAAGGCTTTTTTTCTACAGTGTTCTCCTCCTTCCCCTTCATTTCTGTCGCTCGCGCCGTCCGTTAACTGAAATTGCTATTATTGAGCGATTGGAATTCTTTTATAAACCGTTCACTCGATAGTCTTCTAAATTTGCGTTGAACGAACGAATTAATGCCATATCATAAAAAATAACCCCTTCTGTCCTCGTGAAAGGTTATTGACTTTTGTCTCGATTGAAATGCTCTCGTGCTTTAACTTCATTTGCTGCACTATGTTTCAAATGAACTTTTGTAAAATCAAATGGCGTAATGTTTGTGGTGGAATTCGCAAAGAAATAGCTCAATTTCAAATGGTTGCGAGCTTATCAATTGATTGATTGATTGATCGATGGATTGATTGATCGATTGATTGATTGATTGATTAGTTTATCACTCGCGGTGTTTCGTGTTTGGTTTGATGCTTCAGCATTTTATTGTTCTGGGTTGTCACATTTTTTCTCATAGACATTTGTGGGAATTTGTGAATGGTGCAGCATGCTGAGGAGAGGAGCGCAGCAGTAATGGACGTTAAACGGGAGAAAGACCGTAACAAGGACAAAGACACTGGCAGCGGCAGTCGCGGTCGTGAGAAATCATCCGATCGTGCTCGCGCCTCAGCCGGCAATAACAGCAGCAGCAGCAGCAATCATCACCAAAGAAAGTCCACCACCGAGCCGTTCCACCGAGCCAGTGAGCGTGATCGCGGTCGGCGCAGTCCTTCCGGCTCACCACCACCACGTCATCACGCACGGCCAGCCCGTCGAACTCCCTCTCCGGATCCGGCAAGGAATCGATCCGCTCGCACGATCAAGGAGGAGCGGACATGGCCTTTGGATGATGTCCCGAGAAATGGTGATCGTGATCAGCAGCTGAGCAGTCGGAAACGAAAGGATTCCAGGTTGGCCAATCAAGCAATCAAGCAGTTTCACACGTTACAAGACAATCAAGCAATCAACCACTGACCGTCTTGTTACTTGACGGATGCTGCAATCAAGCAATCAAGCAGTTTCACACGTTACAAGACAATCAAGCAATCAACCACTGATCGTCTTGTTACTTGACGAATGCTGCAATCAAGCGGTTTCACACGTTACAAGACAATCAAGCAATCAACCACTGACCGTCTTGTTACTTGACGGATGCTGCAATCAAGCAATCAACTGGAGGGATCTCTGCTGAAATGTGGACAACAATTATTCTGGCTTTTGTTCGTTCATTTCTTTTTCTTAAAGCTGTTGGATTTTTTAGTGATAGCCGAAGCCGTCCGCAGAAGGAAGAAGTTGACTCACCCAAGAGAAAAAAGCGATCCCCCGAACCGGAACGTCGGACATCAGGAGACCATAAAACCTCATCAAATTCGGATCGGAAAAATGGCTATCGCGAGTCAGACGCGAATCAGCGCCACCGATCACCGCTACCGGATCGGGAGAGGGATAGGGATAGGGATGGTCGACGTCAGCCACACGACAGAAGCGATAGACAGTACGTAAATACTTGGGCAAAACGGGACACCAGGTGGTACCAAGTGGTAACAGGTGGTACCAGGTGATACCAAGTGGTAACAGGTGGTACCAGGTGATACCAAGTGGTAACAGGTGATACTAAGTGGTAACAGGTGATACCAGGTGGTACCAAGTGGTAACAGGTGATACCAGGTGATACTAGTTGATACCAGGTGTTACCAGGTGGTACTAGGGGATACCAGGTGGTAGGATTGAATAACGTCAGTAAGATCTTGTCTTTTTTGCAGTGAGCGTGGAAATCGAGACAGCTTTCGGCAGTCCTCGGCCCCAAGGTCTCCCTCGCCACGCAGCGCAGAGTCGCGCAGTCCCGTCAAGTTCAGCCTGAGCAAGAGGTCCGACCGATCTCTCGACACATCCTCCTCGCGTCTCGTGAAAGACAGTGATAAGGGGTTGGAGCAGCGGTCCACGAGCCGTCGATCCGGCTCGGAAACTCGGTCTGGTGGCCCGAGGACGCCGCCCGATGACATGACCTCCTCGCTCGGCGGCACCCTCTTCGAGGAGATTAAGAAGCATGACAGAAACTCTCGATCTGCCAGTCGTCCGGTGGAAACAGCGGCAATTTCCGCGGCGAAGCTTCCCCAGAGTAAGCTGGCTGCGCCGAATCAACAGCAGAACAGTCCGCGGTCGTCGTCGAAGCGGGACAACAGTCAAAGAGATCGACCCGCGGCCTCGGGATCATCGACGGCTAAAAGCGATGCAACTCCCGTGCCGACGGCCATCTCGCCGTATGCCGGATTGCCGATGCCGATTGTGGCGGCACCGGAACCGGTGATGCGAAAGCCGAAACTTCCTGTCTCGTAAGTACGAGTAATACACTCATCATTCACTCTCGGTTTACCTTGTGTTTCGTTTTTTGTTTGGTATATTCGGGAACACATCGTTTGATTGCTTTCTGGCTTGCCTGCGTGAGCGGTGTCTTGCCTTTTTGGCCAGGACACCGCTCAAACAGGCAAGCCAACTGTCTGTTGGACTGGTTGAATGCCTTTTCGAAAGGGTTTCTTCCGATTTGTCAAACTATTCTTTTGGCTGACCGTTGTCTTCTCCTTCGATTGATTGATTCGTCTGTCTGCCCACCCACCTGTCTGTCTCTCTGTCTGCCTATACGTCTGTCTGTCTGTCTGTCTGTCTGTCTGTCTGTCTGTCTGTCTGTCTATCTGCCTATATGTCTGTCTGCCTGTCTCTCTGTCTGACTGTCTGTCTGTCCACCCACCTGTCTGTCTACTTGCCTGGCTGTCTGTCTACTTGCCTGGCTGCCTGTCTGTTTGTCTGTCTCGGTCAGTCTGTCTGCGTTTCTGTCTGTTTGCTTGTTTGGGATCTGTTGAGCGGTGTCGTCCTTTGCTAGAGGTTTGGTCAGTAGTCCCTTATGTCGTTTTCCTTTTTCGACAGAGTGCCGACACGTCCCCGACCGGCGCCCCTCGGACCAAACGAACACGCCTGGGGCGAACGATGCGTCAACAGCTTCGAAATCATTTCGCAGATCGGTGAAGGAACGTACGGGCAGGTGTACAAAGCGCGCAACAACGAAAGCGGTATGCGAATCCTCCAGCCGCAACTTCCCCCGAGCCGCAACTTCCTCCGAGCCGCAAACTGCAGGTCTGATTACGTGTGTACCGTTCGTTTTCCAGGAGAGTTGCTGGCATTGAAGAAGGTACGGTTGGAAAACGAACGAGAGGGCTTCCCGATCACAGCTGTGCGGGAGATTAAGATTCTTCGCGAACTCGATCATCGGAACATTGTGAAACTGTTGGAGATTGTTACGGACAAGCAGGAGGCGGCGGATTTCCGGAGAGATCGCGAAGGTGGGAATACCGGACATATTCGGCTCGGTTGGATGTTTTGTCTACGTAAAATGTTTTATTATTTCAGGCGCGTTCTACCTGGTGTTTGAGTACATGGACCACGATTTGATGGGACTGCTGGAATCCGGAATGGTCAAATTCTCCGCTCTCCACATTGCATCCTGCATGAAGCAGCTGCTGGAGGCCCTCAAATTTGCTCATAACAGGAACATGTTCCATCGGGACATTAAATGTTCCAATATCTTGGTGAACAATCGGTAAGTTTCCATGATTACAGACACATAATTGATCACATTCAGAGACAGACAGACACTCAAGGCAGGCAAGGTATTTAGACATACAGGACATTTACAGACATGACATTCAGTCAACATTCAGACAAGCAAGACATTCAACTGAAAGACAGTCGAGACATGACAGTCAGTCAACATTCAGACAGTCGAGACATTTCCAGACAGTCGAGACATTTCCAGACAAGCAAGACATTCAACCGAAATGAGCAGTCAGACATGACAGTCAGTCAACATTCAGACAGTCGAGACATTTCCAGACAAGCAAGACATTCAACCGAAAGGTAGTCAGACAAGATATTCGCAGACACAATATTCAATCAAACTTTCAGGCAGTCGAGGATTTGATAGATCAGTCATTCAGTCAAAGTTCAAACAGACTCGATATTCAATCAACATGCAGACAGCGAAATCAGACAAGACTTTCAGGAAGATATTCATACACCAGACTAACAACAGAAAGAGCTCAAAATTCAATTTACAGTCAGGATAATTAATGGAACGGACGTTGTTTCACTATCCGTCCGACTTGGATTTCTTGTCGCTAATATTTTCCACCCACAGCGGCGAAGTCAAGCTGGCCGATTTCGGACTAGCCCGCATCTTCGATCCGGACGATCCGAACCGGCCCTACACCAACAAGGTCATCACGCTGTGGTATCGTCCCCCGGAGCTGCTGTACGGTGAAGAGCGCTACGGCCCGGCCGTGGATATCTGGAGTTGTGGGTAAGTTAGCACGGTTACGCGTCTTTTCGTGTGGAACCCACAGGATCTAGCCCGTCTTTTCAGCTGCATCCTCGGAGAGATGTTCCACGGCGAGCCCATCTTCAAGGCACACAGCGAACTGTCACAGCTGGAGAAACTCAGCAGCATCTGCGGGACGGCCACTCCGGAGGACTGGCCGAACGTGGTCAAACTGCCGAACTACAGCACGATGCGCCCGAAGAAGATTATCAAGCGTCGTTTGCGTGATGAATTTGACTAGTAAGTTTTTCGCTGTCTGCTTGTCTGGCTGACTAACGTATTCCGTTCTGTCTGTCTGTCTTGGTCTGTCTGTCTACGTGTCTGTCTGTCTTCCCTGTCTGTTTGTCTGCCAAGCTGTCTGTTTGCCTGTCTGTCTGCTTGTCTGTCTGTCTTCTTGTCTGTCTGTCTGTCTTCTTGTCTGTCTGTCTGCTTGTCTGTCTGTCTGTCTTCCCTGTTTGTTTGTCTGCCAAGCTGTCTCTCTGTCTGCTTGTCTGATTGCTAGTACATCTTTTCTGTCTCCTCGGCTGTCTATCTGTCGGTTTCATTGTCTGTCTATCTGTCTGCTTTTTTATCTGCTTTCATATTGATGTCTAAATATCAATTCCGCACTTAATTTCACCTGCCGCCAATGAGTGCCTTCTTGCCTGCGCTCCTCTCCGTAATGACTCCCACCCTTTCAGTATTCCTGTCGATGCGTTGGATCTTTTGGACAAGATGCTGCAGCTGGATCCGGCCAAGCGGTTCACCGCCGCCGAAGCGCTGGAGCATCCCTATCTCAAGGATTTGACAATCGACGCCATCCCACCGGAAATGTACGCTTCTCCACTCCCGTGTCCGGTCAGTCACAACGGACATGAGTATCCACCGTATTGTTTTTTTCGCCTTTCAGTTTGCCCATCCAGCAAGACTGCCACGAGATGTGGTGTAAGCGGATGAAGGGAAGCCGGAAAAAGGAGAAGTCTGCGGCCGCGATCGCCGGGGAAGGCGGCTTGGATGTGGCACCGCAGCGACCTCTGTCGGCGACAGCGTCTTCCATGTCTTCTCAACCGCAGCAACCACCGCAACATCAACCACAACCGCGATTTCATTCTGCTGAGCAAGAGCCGCCTCCCTCGAGGTTCCCCGCGGTTCATGATAATAATCCGCCGCCATTTCATCCCGATGATAATCCACAGCAGCAGCGGCTTCCGCCGCATCTGGAGCAGTTTCATCAGTCAGTGCCGCCGCCGCTGATTCGCTTCCGGGGGCATGAGCTGGGCAGTAATGGAGAAGGAAGGGGAGGAGGAGGAGGAGGGGGACACCGGTCGCATCCTCTTCCCCCGCCGCGGTTCCCGGGTGGAGAGTTTGGTGGCAATAATTACGGCCAACCGTCGCAGCAAATGTCTGCACCGTTCAATAATGGGGTAATTGCTTCTTTTTTCGTGCGTAACGTTAGTAATCATCGCTGACGATGATGATGGATGTTGTCTGTTTAGCTCGATATTTTCATGTCAGTTTAAGCCGTTATTAATTACATGCTTATCCTGGCGTATCGGGATGCGTGGCGTTCGTCGTTCGCTTGGCTTCCGTTTGTGAAATGGCGTTATGTGCTTTGTTTTTTATCACACACTGCATTGTTTTTACCGAACTCCTTTGGGGAAGCGATGGACGGTTCAGCGGGGAAGCGATGGACGGTTCAGCGGGGAAGCGATGGACGGTTCAGTGGGGAAGCCTTTAACTGCATTGCCTTCTCCCCTGCAGTCACCTACTCTCGCTCGATTGGTTGTAGTACCAGAATTAGACGCCTCGTGTCAATCACCGCTTGTTGTTTCAAAAACTGTAGACCGCGCTGCGTTTATGAGTCACTTGGCTTACGACTTTGCAGATAAAAAGAACTCGCTAAGATGTTGCGGTGAATTGATTGATTGACGACGGTTAACAGGATTGTCGGTTAATAGGTTGATTGATTGATTGATTGATTGAAATTTCCATTCAGGTTTCTTCTCCCCTCCGCGTTAGTTTTCTAACGTTTCATTTTCTTTTTCAGGCTCCCAGGAGTCCGACATGAGAGATCCAGATTGGTCCATCTTCGAACCGCGAGCAGCAGTCTCAGCTGAGCCGGTTTCCATACTAGTCTCCCCGGCCGGAGCGGAAGACGTCTCCTGAACGTGACTGGCGGTTTGCTCCGTGTCGCTTTTGTGGTTGTTCATCTCTTTTACAATGGCTTGCAGTTCCGGGTCGTCCGGTTCGACCTGAATCAAGGGCACTGCTACAGCCGGCGCCGGATGACAGCCACGCCCGTTGATGCCCGCCCAGGGATCCTCCAGCATGGACGGATGGAAGAATGCCGCGATATCTTGTACTGCTCCTCCTCCACCTCCATGTTGGTTATTGCCCTTTTGAACAGAGAGAGAGAGAGAGAGAACAGACAAAAATTAACAAGACACTTTCACACATCGCCGCGCGGTACGTAAAAATGCACGAGGAGCGTAAAAATGCTAGCAGTTCAATTCAGTTCAGCTCAGTAAAACACGCAATCCGAATCAAGCCAATCGATCAATCAACTAAACGCGCAAACCTCACTCTTACCCCGCGTCCACGAAATCCGCGATGGGGAGGGCCGCCGCCGCGAAATCCTGCAATAGACGATTGTGTTGATTGGCTAGAAAGTCGCTCATGGGAACACGATGAGGAAAGTACTGAGGCGGTTACGGTTGAGCAGGACCTTGATAGGGCGCTTGTTGACGGTGCTGCTGCCATGGTTGGCGAGGAGGACGAAATCCGCCGCGGCCTTGCTGCCAATCAGGCTGTGCCCTGTTGACGAAGCCCCGGCGGAAGACGCCGGTGTGAGCGCGCCGCCCGGGCGGACCGCCGAACTCCATGAAGTCCGGTGGTGGTCCCGCGGAGTGGTAATTGTGGCCGTTATTGGGGTACGACATCCTCGCACATTCAGATCAAAACGTTTTTCACTTCCACTCTTTACGGAATCCGATTCCCCATAGTCCAATCTCCCAGAAAAATGATGAGCGATCTGGACAAACACTGACAGCTAAAAGTTTCGAGCGCAAAATGATGGCGAAAATTTGGAATATTGTTTGTGTTTATGTCGTAGTGACACGCCCAGGGAGGCGGAACTCCCGCTCGGTATTGGCTGTCTCGGTGAAGGTGTATCGTGATTGGCCCAGCGCTGCTGTCGGCCAATCACAATGCGGTTTCACCAAACGCCGTTTCGGATTCGCCTTATGAGTGCGTTGATGCTCCACCTTCGCCACGCCTTCGTTCTATGTTGACTCATCAGCAGCGTTGATGCTTCACCTTCGTGATTGGCCCAGCGCAGCTGTTGGCCAATCACAATGCGACTTCACCAAACACCGTTTCGGATTCGCTTTTTGAATGCGTTGATGCTCCACCTTCGCCACGCCTTCTTCCTGTATTGACTCATCAGCAGCTGTTTTCGTTCGGGATTACATCCCAGTTGGGATAAAAGGGGATGATCTCCACTTTATTTTCATCCCTTTTGGATTTATTCTTAATGCATTCGTCGGAACCGCTTTTTTACCACTGTGGAAATTTTACCGCGAAGAATTTTTTCATGCCCCGCAGCGACGCTCGTTAAAAAGTGGACTATCTTCTCTGACTTTCCACTTTCCGATCAACACTCATTTTTCTTCAGGCGTTAAAACTGTTTGTGGGCATAGAAATTTTTTTTTTTTTTCATTTTTGTCCTCCTTCGCTGCGGATTTCGTGCGCTATGGACGCGGCCAAAGTCCTGCAGACGCTCATCAGTTTAAGGTGCGGTCGTGCTGCATTAATCGGTGCTGGATTGATTGATTTACGTGTATAGTTTGGTTTGGAGTTTTTACTGTGTTGTAGTCGTGCTTGATTGGTTGATTGATGGGATGTTTGTTGTTGGAGAATTTAGCGGACCAGTCAGCGGTTGATTGTTGATTGGTTTGGTTTGTAGTGAACGGTCGGCTAATGTGGCACGGGCGGTGCGTAAGCATTCGGATCTATTCCAGACGCTGGTGCAGGATAAGGAGTATGACAAGCGACGCCAGAAACCCGACTTCAAGACCTTAGCTGATGTCACGATCCAGGTACAACAATCAGTCAATCAATCAATCTGATTTACCTACGACTGATTGATTGATTGCTG
>LRSR01012981.1:0-11259 GCA_001579985.1 Hypsibius dujardini | reverse complement strand
CTGTCTGTCTGTCTGTCTGTCTGTCTGTCTGGCTGTCTGTGTTTAGCTGTCTGCCTGTCTGCATGGCTGCCAGAATACATTCTCACACGACAGTTTATTATCAAATAGTCTGTCTGTCAGTGCTCTATCTGCCTATATATCTTACCGCTGCCTGACAAGTACGGTCAACAATTCCCAATTAGCAAGCGTAAAAGATGCCTCAGCTTTGTTTGGTCTTTACATGATTTCTTACCCGGTTGTATTTGCTTTAGTGGATGGTAAACGGAAACACCCATCGGGAAACTAGGATCATCCTTGGTAACTTGGACGTTGATGATCGAGTCGGCGCCCTTAAACTTGGATACAGCCAAAACTCCAAGTCGGGTCCAGTCAGTCCAGTATACGAGGTTCTCAAATGTTGCTAAACCTTGCGGGTGCTAATGAAAAAATAATGGAGTCAACTCAAGGCGATTTTATTATACGGTGTGTCAAGTCGATCCAAAGGGGAGGGGGTGACTTACAGGGATGAAAGCGCTTCCGGTCAGCACAACCTGTCTGTCCGAGCCGTCATACTTGGCCGTTTCGATGTAGTCCAAGCGCGAATCACAATAATAGATTCGTCGGGCAATGAGGTCGGTCGCGATTGACGATACATAATACATCCGGTCATTCAGAATGGTCTTTCGCGCCGTGCCGTCCATGCTGGCTCGCTCAATCCGTTTGCTGCAACAGGCCAATTCAAATTGTCATTTAAACCAGCAACTGTAAGGGCGACAGCAACATACTCAGACAGATAGACAGACAGACAAGCAGTCCGACAAACAGACACAGACAGACAGACAGACAAACAGACAGACAAACAGACAGACATATACAGAAAGAAAAAGACAGACAGACAGACAGACAACAAGTAGACAAACAAACAACAGGTAGACAGACAGACAAACAAACAGACGGGTAGGCAGACAGATAGTCGCACAGTGATGAGATGAAAAAGAGACAGAGAAAAGGAAGACAAAAGATAAAGTAAAGACAAATTAAGATACAAATATGTCCCACCTGTCAGAAATGAACATTGCTCCCTGGAGCGGATCAATGGCGATGGCCAACGGCGCCGTAAGATTCTGACTGATAACAATGGCTCGATACCGTCCATCGAGTTCCATAACGTCAATCCGTTTGGCAGCCAAATCCACGACGTACAGTTTATTGGCCACCCAATCTACCGCGATACTAACGGGATTCTTCAATGCCAGCGTCGCCACCGTGGTGTTCAGTCGATTTTCCACGTCCCCCAAGGGTGCGGAGTAGATGGCCGGTCGACGCTCGTCCGTGTCAGTCCAGTAGAGTTTGTCATTCAAGAAGTGGTAGTCCACGGCAAACGCCTTGGAGGTGTTGACGAGACGGCGAATCTTCAGTGCTTGTTTGTCCACTTCGTATATTCCCTCCCGGCGGGCGTAGATGATACGTAGTTTGGAGACGTCCGCCACGCGGCAGGTGCCTTGCTTTTCCAGCTGGTATCCGGGATTACACATGCACTGCAGAAACCAACAGAAACTGCAATTTAGGAAAAGACACAGAGAGAAAGCCAAAGTTCTATCACAGAAAGCAGCAACATCACAACAGACAAAGCCAGACAGACAAACAGGCATACGGACAAAGACAAACAGAAAAACAAACAGAAAAACGGGCAGGGAGACAGACACAGATTTAACATGCGCACAAAGACAAACAGACAGACAGACAGACAGACAGACATAGACTGGCAAACTGACAGATAGAAATTAAGACAGGCAGACGAACAGTCACTCAACCAAACAGACAGAAACTGAGACAGATAGACAGATAGACAGATAGACAGACAGACAGGCAGACAGAGGCTGACAGAAAGACGCGCACCGACAAACAGACAGACATACGTACAGTGAGAGACTTACGAAGACTGACAAATAACCAGACAGAGAGAAATTGCGACAGTACGGCAAAAACATAGACAGATCTCTCTTACGCGATAGGATCCGAGCACGTCCACACACATCTGGTCGCAGAAGCCCCAGACTTCGCACTCGTTTCGGTTGATGCAGGTCCGATTAGTGGCGGGATCCAACATATATCCATCGGCACAAAAACACTCGCCACCGAACAGACTCGGTCGACATTGGAAATCGCACGACAGCAGGCCACATTTATCGCTTTTACAGGCAGCCTCATCTTCGTTGCGCGCACACTGGGTCTTCCCGTCGCAAACTTGGCTTTTGGGAATGCAGGTTCCGGAGCAGGCGAAAAAGTCAGCCGTGCAGGCGGTGCAATTTCTCTCATCCGAACTGTCGGAGCAATCATTGACACCGTCGCACTTCCGCTCACTTGCGATGCATTCACCGGTCCCACATCTCATTTCGCCTAAGAACATGCACGTTAGAAAATTCATAAAAAAATTACCGCCGTAAACCAATCAAGCAGTTGTTCAATGAAATACAGGTCTGTATTTTCAAGCACCAAAAAAACACAATTTTACAGGTCAGTCAACTAATTAATTTTGGGTCAATCAATCAATTCGGCTATCGCAGCCAATAAAAGCACTAAAACTGACTCGTACTTGGCGAACAGTCGGCAAACGTGCAGTTGAGTTCGTCCGACCCGTCACCGCCTAAAACGAAATTTGCTATTCACCATATCCGAGGCATTAATAATATTAGTATTTAAATTTATGAGATGGTATTCAGTACAGTCATCACGGTGATTGCAGACGTCACTTTCGGCGATGCAGCGATCACGAGATTTGCAAAGGAATTGGCCGCGGTAGCAGGAGGTTCGATCTAGGCAGAAACAGACAAACAGGAAAAACACCAGGTGAGCAAATAAAAACACGAAAATATATGCATTCACGTCACTACTCACTGCATCCACGTTCGTCCGAATTGTCCCTGAGAAAGCATAAAACTCGTTTAAATAGTTCGGCCAGCCAAGCATTCATTCAGATACACATACCGACAATCGTAGACGCTGTCGCAATGCTTTTCTTTTGCTATGCACAGATTTGAGCTGGTACATCGGAAATCGTCCGCTAAACACTGTCGATAATCTGAAATTAGAGAAATAAATCGATTACATGTAGCTCAAACAGAAAAAGGATGGCCAGGTAGGCAGACGTACAGGTGGGGAGGCAAACAGACAGACAGAAACATAGGCAAACAGACACACAGAGCAAACAGGCAGTCAGACTGACAATCATACAGACTGCCAGCCCTGCAGCAGACAAATAAATAGACAGTTAAACAGACAGACAAACAGAGACAGACAGACAAGTAAATTCATAGAGACAAATAAACAAACAGACAGACAGACAGACTACAGACAGACAGACAGACAGATAGACAGACGTACAGACAAACAGACTACAGACAGACAGACAGACAGGCAGGCAGACAGGCAGACAGACAGACAGACAGACAGACAGACAGACAGACAGACAGACAGACAGACAGACAGACAGACGTAAAGACAGACAGACAGACAGACAGACGTAAAGACAGATGAAAGACAGACAGACAAATAGGAAGACAGACAGACATTAAGGTAGATAAAAAACAGGTAGACAAATATTTCTCAGAAATACTTCCAAGTATGACATCAGACAAAACAAACAGCCATACCACAGGTATCCTCGTCGGACCCGTCAGCACAGTCTGCCGTTTTGTCACATTTCCAGTGCTGTGGTATGCAGTAGGTCGTGTTCCACGTATATGTCCGGCAAGAGAATTGATGCGATTCGCACACCGGCGGTGCTGGAAATCATTGATTAAAACAAAGCCATGATGGTTGTGCCTCTCCCTTCCGAACGTGCGGACCCATTCCCGTGAACTTACCGCAATTCTGCTTCTCATCGTCTCCATTTTTACAATCTGCGTAATAATCACATTTCCAGTTTTCTGCAAACAAAATAATCCTTAGCAAGTTGAACGCATCGCATCGTCCCGCCCAATCGAAAGAAGACCAGCAATTTTGTCTTACCTGGAATACACTGTCCATTTGAGCACTGAAAGAAGCCGTCAGGACACGGTCGAGTCGCTGAAAAAAACCAAACAGGGCATTGGTCAACATCATTGAAATCTCATCAATAAGAAAATTATTGCCGTACGCACCACACTGCTCCTCGTCCGAGCCGTCGGCGCAGTCCTTCTCGCCGTCACAGGCGAAATACATCGGGATACACTCTCCCGTGGACCGGCATGTGAAGACCGGTGCACTGTAGGGGCATCCTGCAAGCGACAAAGCTGTAGGCGCCAGCCGAAAATGCGAAGCGCTTCCTGCGAACGCGAAGCATAATTTAGCGTTGCTTAGACCAACATGGCACCGGTGCCTTAATCAAAAAAGCAGACATAAACAAAATAGGCAAGAACGCGAGCCAATGGTCACCTGGGGATAATTCTATCTTACTAATCAATTCATGAATCAATCAGAACAATGGAATACCTACATCAACGAATAAGTTTAAAATTTTCCCGTGACACTTTTACTGTTAACAGTTAATTCTATTCCTAAGACAAAGGGCCTCCCGAAGACCTTTTTTTCGGTCGTCAATCTTATTTAGATGCTGAAAATGTGGGGCTCTTTTTAAATTAATTGTTTCAATAAATTTCGCCGGCGGATTTTAATTTATACAATTTGTACGCAAATTCAAAAAAGACTACTTAAACAAAACTAGACTCTTTCCTCTAGTAAAATTAATCAATCAATCAATTATTCAATCACTTTAAAAATCAATCCGGTCCGTCAATCAAATAATCGAACAAACTGCTACATCAACAATTAATAAACATACAGGAAACCGCGTCGATAATGTGGAAGGAAAGGCACCGACCAAGGTCATATCACCGCGAACAATCGCCCGAAAGAGAGAGAGAGAGAGGGTTCCCTCATCACGTCGCGCATAGCCCCCTCTCGACTCGGCAAATGAGTGCAACGTCCTTTGGCAAACGCCACAAGTGTACTCAAAACTTTGATGACCCTGCTGTCTACACATACACTAAACTCTTTTTTTCTGATTTTACTCTTTTACTGCCTCTGTCTTATCTCGTCGTAGCTGTACATGTATATTGTACATGTATAATAAACGCTATTTTTACAGTACTCTGCACACGGCCACGCGATTGCCGCTGTAATTCCACGGTCCGTCACACACCGGAAGCGGAATGAAAAAGACCGCGCCCAGCCCAAAAGCATAATCAAAAATTCGAATTACGGAAAAGTCATTTTTTCCCGACTTTTTCTGTTGACGCGGGCGCGACGTAAACAGGACTTCCTCGAAATGCGAAAGGCCTAGGTTGCGGTGTGTGTGTAGTGCGTGTGGTGAGTGTCGGACCGTGTCGTTTCTACCGCGCGTCAAAATTAGCGAAATTCAATACTGACGGTAACACTTATCGCCGCGTTGAAAGGTTACTCGAGAGGAACGGAACCCCGACCGACCGACACTGAACCTAACGGACTGTGGCTAGAATGAAGAGCTTCCGTAAAGGGCGATTAAATTACTGATATAGTCCAGCAGACCGCTCAGGCGATGCTCCGTTGGTTCCCAACAGCAAACCTGACACGCAAATCAATTCGCAAAAAAAATCAGTAGCCCATTTTTCATCTGTCTGTCTGTCTGTCTGTCTGTCTGTCTGTCTGTCTGTCTGTCTGTCTGTCTGTCTGTTCTGTCTGTCTATATGTACGTCTGTCTGTCTGTTTGTCTATCTGTCTGTCTATACGTCTGTCTGCCTGTTTGTCCGTCCGTCCGTTTTCATGTCTGCCTTCAGTCTGTCTGCCTACCTAAATGTCTGCGAGTCTGTCTGTCTGCCTACCTAAATGTCTGCGAGTCTGTCTGTCTGCCTGCCTCCCTACATGTTTGCGAGCCTGTCTGTCTGTCTGTCAGTCGGCCTGCCTTGATGTCCTTTTTTCGGTGCTTCTGTCTATCTGTTGGATAGCTGACTGTCTGTCAGTCCATCATCCTATATGCCTGCCTGCCTAAATGCCCCGTAGATCCATGTAAACTGCCTATGTACGACTGACTTCAAATTACTCTGCAGAACCATTCAAAATACTAAGTAATAATAATAATAATAGAGTGTACTACCTCGCCCCTAATACCTGGGACCTTTAATAATTAGGCTTTTGACGTGGACCCCCACACGCATCAATCTCACCACATCGGAATAATTTCGCCAAACAACCTTCGGAGCAAAATACCGACAATATATGGGCCAACTATTTAGGCCCATGCCTAGGAGGAGATGTCACGTCACATTACACGGCGTGTGATTGAAAATATAGCACTGATTTTCTGTTTGTCCTTGGTGAAGACGAACAAAAAACTTTTCCGCCGCAGCGTGGCGCAAAAGAAGAAGAGAAAACGACCCAACAGAAAGACCCGAAGCAATGCACAAAAAACTGCCGCGAAGAACCGAACTTTTCCTGAACACCACAGCAGCAGCAGCAGCAGCATGAGCTCGGCAGAAATGCACAAGGTCAGCAGTTGTGTATGTATTATTTCCACACCGCGTCAAGGTTAACTGATCGCACACAAAAACTACCTTACGTTATCAACTAAATAACAAAAATGCAAAGTTCAGCATCAACTTTCCGCTTGAAACAGCTTCTCTATGTAGCGCCTCTCAATGAGAAAGTAAGCCTCCTTTGTTGAAGCGATTTCCCGCTTTTGTCCCCCACCTCGAGTATTACGTCGAAAAAAAGGCCCCAAC
This sequence comes from Hypsibius dujardini, assembly GCA_001579985.1. Classification (NCBI taxonomy): domain Eukaryota; kingdom Metazoa; phylum Tardigrada; class Eutardigrada; order Parachela; family Hypsibiidae; genus Hypsibius; species Hypsibius dujardini. The sequence continues at coordinate 4,543 of LRSR01012981.1, read as the reverse complement.
GGTAAATCTCCCACCCAACGTCCAAACTGTTACTGAACTGTTACGAACAAAAATTACGGACACATTATCAGCAGGAAATTCCTCTTAAATCCGTGTGCCTTTTGCTAAATCATCAAAACAAAAATTTCACATTGTGCGGTGTCCGTCGGTACCAAGTTCTATGTAGAGGTACTAGGCACTAGGTGCTAGGTAGTAGGCCACGGCCCACATTCCATCGTCCGCGATCGCGCGCACTCACTCACTCACTCACTCGACGGAGAGGGAGGACGACCAAAGCCGAGAAATGAACAATGCGAGTGCGCTTGATTTTGAAGGGGGGTGAACCTTGAACAGCCCCGAATATATCGCGAGGACTACCAACACTATACTACACAAACACGGTGGTTGGCTGGGTTGGTGAGGGTGACTCTCGAAAAAAGGTGCGCGCATTTTTCCATGAGCAAATTAAAGCGGAGTCGCGGGCCGGTAAACAATTTTGAGGAAGGACATAAATTAGCAATATGTGAAAGTTTGCGTTGTTACTGCGCTGGCACCCTCTGTGAGCCTGTCTGGCACCCTCTGTGAGCCTGTCTCCTGGTGTGAAGCGCCCCGGAATATTCCGACGAGCAAGACGGTACGAATACGACACTCCGACTGTCTCTTGGCTGTGGCTGTTGCTTCTTTTGAAGCTCGGAATAGAAGGACAGACGGCAAAAATTTAATTCAGATGGGGTTGAGCTTTGCTTTTCGCGGAAGCGAAAGCCATCAAATTGAATGTGCAGTGCACTGCGGCAGAGAGGGCAGCTTCGCACTGCATAAATACAACAGCTCTCTCGATAGATCGTAGAGAAGAAGTACTTGTCCTTCTCCCTTCGCTCGGCGAATTTTGATGCATCTCCGCAGTGGATGTACCTTGACGGAGCGGGTGCAGGTGGCATAGTGGTTGGTGTTTGGCCTACTGCGAAACCATTCCGAGGGCGACGGAAGAAAACATTTATGCCACTCACGCACAGCACAGTCGGTCGGTCAGCCATTTATGCCACTCACACGCAGCATAGTCGGTCAGTCAGGCAATCAGCTGGTCGCTTCACTCGCCACACAAACGATAAAGCAAAGGCATAATATTCAACTTCCACATTAAACCAATTCATTCTATTATAGCCTCCGAATTTTACTTACACAAAATACAATTTTTGGTTATCAAATAAAATTATAAAGCGATTTTGTGGCTGTTGATGTCAGGTATTTTGTGGGACTGAGAGAACAGGGCATTTCACTCCTAACTAGATGATGTGTGTACAGCACTACATAAACATTAGTCGTCAACACTGTGATCGCCAAAAAGCCACATCGTGATATGAACATTTTACACCATAAAGCGGCCCATTAAAGCAGAATTAAACCAGGTCAGAAAAAGTCGTCGCAAAATGACCACAATCTATTGTTAATCCCCAATGCGAGTTAAAGTCAATAATGGCTAGTATGGCGTGCACACGGACCATTCCATATTTAAATACTAAAAATCTGCTTCATCCATTCTTTAAAAATTACCAGCCTGACGGGGAAGGCCCATGACCGTAGAAAAACGAGAGCCGAGCTCAAGCAAGACAGCACAGAAAATATTGGAAATTCATCGGTCAAAAAGCGCACTTACTTATTGGGCTCTGCTGGCTCTCCAGCCGACTCCACTGGACGCAGAATGCGATGCCCAGCAGTAACAGCCGCATTTCCAGAGCTGACTGTCTCTCTCGCGTAGCTTTTACTGCCGGCAGTCACTCATTGAGCGTAAAATCCGGACGCTCCACTTGCGCGTGTCGCTAATTCCACCAATCAATCAATCAAGCACTCGTGCACGCAGCCGAATGTAGCCGGCGTCTCCGGTCTTCCCACCACACACGCGTCCGGCAATCCTCACGATCCCAAATCAACCGGCTCTATATCCAAGGGGTGAGAACAATGCAACAAAAATAGGATCAAAAAAATTGACCGCCGTTATATATTTGCACAGGAAGTCGGTGCTCCGCACACTGGACGATGACGACGGGGCAATTTTTGGAGAGGCTGAGGAGACGACGTCGACGACGATGGATATGTGTGTATATGGATGTCAAGGGCGCAGACAGCGCAGGTATACCGCCGTTAAAAAATTCAAGAGAGAAAGAGCGCAGTAGACAAATGACAGCAGGGGAGGGAGAGGAGAGAGAGGGGGGAGGAACAGGTGCGGTGCACTCTCTCTCACACTCTTCGCTTGAATATATATGTATATGCTAGTAGTATATACTGGCGTGGAGTACCGCCGCCGATAAAACAAAAAATGAAAGGGTAGAAAAACACAACTCACTCATCACAACTGCAGCGAGCGAGCGAGAGAGACTGGTTTTTTTGCATGCGCATTGCCGGCGTTAGCGGAGACTAGGTAGAGAAGTACGGTAGAGAATTGCCACGCGTTCTCGTCAACAACACTCGAAACTTTTTCGCGCGAGCGACAGGTAAACGCATATGATGGGCGCTCTGTCAGGCTAAGGCTGACCTCAGCTACGAGAGAGAGAGAGGAGAGAACACAGCACGCAGAGAGAGGATGTTGCTGATGGGCATTTCGCCAGATCGACCGGCGACGACGACGGCGAGAGTGGGCGGAGTGTGCCAGCTTGGACTGTGGTCCAACTGAGTCGTTTGCGCTTGATAGGCCCACCGCCTACGCGGCTTATTTAACCTGTGGGCATCATCAGGGCGTATGGGAACCTGTTTGTGTGACGATGTGATTGGTAGCGGGGAAAAATGATTGTTATTGATAATCCAAGGTGTATCACATCTGGCGCGATTGCAATAAATCACCCGGTGTTCATAGACTTTCCCCATGGACGACGGACACGTGAAAGGAGTTAAAAATCCGACGACGACGACGACGATTTCGTGTGCTTACCCTGTTCAAGACGTCGCTCGTGTGTCTTCATCTTCTCGCCAAAAAATTGTTTCTAAGACAAGACAGGCATGTACATACTACTCCTACTACAGCGAGATACCCAGTGGAAAGTTTATGTTTTGAAGGCGCTTCAAGAACGCTTTATAGAATATAAATGTTTTTCTTCGAGCTCATCGCGAAACCTGAAATTGGGTCTCTGGTTCGACCCGATTTCACAGGAGATGCAGTGTTCTTTTTTACCAGCGTGAATCCTGCACGATCGAGGTGAACTTATGGCAATGCATGGTACTCCTACTGTTGTACTTAGTAGGTATCCAGGTCGGGACTTTATTATCGATTCACTCAGTCAACAGTCTCTGTTTATCCTGTGCTCCGGAATCTCAATCGAGACGGGTCTTCGGGTACATCATCCTGTGCTCCCGAATCTCGATCGAGACGAGTAATCATCCTGCACATATAAGTACACGAACCATTGAACCAGGCGGCTACCGTTCTCATTTATTAATTTGAGGTCGCCGGCAGGCTCGCAGTCATAACATCCGGTGTGGCGCCGTGCGCCAGGGTGCAGAAGAAGCCTTGGTTTAACACAAAAGGGTGCCGTTTGAGCCATAATTCATGAAACTATCAAGAAACCGGATACACTGCCTGAAGTGTAGGGAGAAGCATTTTGAAGACCTAGAAACAATGAACTACCGGAATATTAGTAGTCACCTAGTCGTAGGTTGATGCTCATAGCGCCACCTTTCGGTGCTCAGCCAGAATTAGTGCGTGATCACAGAATGGCCAGAAATTAACGCGTCGACCAAAAAAGTCTGTTTTTTTTCTGAATGAGAATAGGAAATGAACGTTTCAGAGCTAATGACAATAAAAATGGAGGCATGTTGATTTCTGGTAAATTCTTGTCGTATTATTCCAGAAATATTACCTCTGTAGTACTAGTGTAATTGTGTAATATTACTGTTAGTATTTCCTTTCGCTAAAACGTTGTTGAGAGCGCGAACGAGTTTACCTGATTTTTAGCTTTTTAATGATGTAAAAACTTTTGTTTGCTGCAAAATCAGGCATCAGTCGAAATCATTCCACACAAAAATGACTGATGAATATAAAGTGGGACCTGGTAAAGAAAGTAGCTTTCTACTCGTGTTTTCGCCAATTCCTTACGATAAAATGAATTATCGCAGCGAACTCTTAATTAACCGCATCAATCTATTAAGAGAAAAGGGAGGGAACGTCGAAGACAACGGTACACGGTGGCTCTTCAGCACTTTATTCTATGTGAGACCTGCTTATTACTGCTACGTGTCAATCCGGTTTCTTTTGATCAACAAACCGACGAAAGAAAAAACAATTAGTACGTGATTTCTACTCGAAACGTCAAAACTAAACGACGATCGACGACTTTTTCCTCGAGGAGGATCGGCGGTCGACCTGTCTGAGTCATCATCATGGTTTGGATTAAAAAAACACCCACTCAACAGATCAGCCGCACTGCCGGGTGGGCGCAGACCGTGTTTGTTTCCGCGCCTTTGGCTTCCGCTAACGAGAACACCTTGTTCGCAAAATAAGTATGCAAGCAGACTCAACAGGGTGCTTCAGCAGTTAAATTTCTAACATGCACAGAAATTATATACCATTCAAATT